>JAQQPU010001991.1:15038-35480 GCA_029168905.1 Artemia sp. Kazakhstan ARC1039 | reverse complement strand
TTTCTCTGTTTGTATGTCTGAATCTATTTGTTTGCATGTCTGGGTTGATGTTTGCAACTCGAAGAATTTGTCTTTGTTGGTTTGAATGTCTAAAGTGCCTGTCTTTCTCTGTTTGTATGACTGAATCTTTTTGTTTACATGTCTGGGTTGGTGTTTTAAAGTCCAAAAATATGTCTTTGTTGGTTTGAATGTCTAAAGTGTCTGTCTTTCTCTGTTTGTATGTCTGAATCTATTTGTTTGCATGTCTGGGTTGGTGTTTGCAAGTCCAAGAATTTGTCTTTATTGGTTTGAATGCCTAAACTGCCTGCCTTTCTCTGTTTATATATCTGAATCGATTTGTTTGCATATCTGGCTAGATTTTTGCAATTCCAATAATTTGTCTTTGTTGTTTTGAATGCCTAAAGTGCCTGTCTTTCTCTGTTTTTATATCAGAATCTATTTGTTTACATGTCTGGGTTGGTGTTTTTAAGTCTAAGAATTTGTCTTTGTTGGTTTGAATGTCTAAAGTGCCTGTCTTTCTCTGTTTGTATGTCTGAATCTATTTGTTTGCATGTCTGGGTTGGTGTTTGCAAGTCCAAGAATTGGTGTTTTTTGATTTGAATACCTAAAGTGTCTAGATTCAGAATACCTAGATTCAGACATACAAACATAGAAACACAGGCATGTTAGACATTCAAACCAACAAAGACAAATTCTCAGACTTGTAAACATCAACCCAAAAATGCAAACAAATAGTTTCAGACATGCAAACAGAGAAAGACAGACACTTTAGACATTCAAACCAACAAAGACAAATTCTTGGACTTGCAAAGACCAACCCAGACATGTAAACAACTAGATTCAAATATACAAACAGAGAAAGACAGGCACTTTAGACATTCAAACCAACAAAGACAAATTCTTGGACTTGCAAACACCAACCAAGACACGCAAAACAATAGATTCAGACATACAAACAGAGAAAGACAGGAACTATAGACATTCAAACCAACAAAGACAAATTCTCGGACTTGTAAACACCAACCCAGACATGCAAACAAATACATTCAGAGATACAAACAGAGAAATATGCACTTTAGACATTCAAACATTCAGATATACAAACAGATAAAGACAGACACTTTAGGAATTCAAACCAACAATGACAAATTCTGGGGCTTGAAAACACCAACCCACACATGCAAACATATAGATTCGAACATACAAACAGAGAAAGACGGGCACTTTAGACATTCAAATCAACAATGATAAATTCTAGGACTTGCAAACACCAACCCACACATGTAAACAAATAGATTCAGACATACAAACAGAGAAAGACAGACACTTTAGACACTCAATCCAACAAAGACAAATTCTTGGACTTGCAAACACCAACCCAGAAATGCAAACAAATAGATTCAGACATACAAACAGAGAAAGACGTGCACTTTAGACATTCGAACCATCGAACACAAATTCTTTGACTTGCAAAAACCAACCCAGACATGCAAACAAATAGATTCAGGCATATAAACAGAGAAAAGCAGACACTTTAGACATTCAAACCAACAAAGACAAATTCTGGGACCTGAAAACATCAACCCCGACATGCAAAAAACAAATAGATTCAGACATATAAACAGAGAAAGATAGGTACTTTAGACATTCAATCCAACAATGACAAATTCTTGCACTTGCAAACACCAACCCACACATGCAAACAAATAGATTCAGACATACAAACAGAGAAAGATAGACACTTTAGACATTAAAACCAACAAAGATAAATTCTTGGACTTGCAAACCTCAATCCAGACATACAAACATATAGATTCAGATATACAAACAGAGAAAGACAGACACTTTAGACATTCAAACGAACAAACACAAATTCTCGGACTTGCAAACACCAACCCAGACATGCAAACAAATAGATTCAGACATACAAACAGAGAAAGACAAACACTTTAGACATTCAAACCACCAAAGACAAATTCTTGGACTTGCAAACACCAACCCAGACATACAAACCAATAGATTCAGACATACAAACAGAGAAAGACAGACACTTTAGACATTCAGAGCAACAAAGACGAATTCTTGGACTTGCAAACACCAACCCAAACATACAAACAAATAGATTCAGATATACAAACAGAGAAAGACGGTCACTTTAGACATACAAACCAACAAAGACAAATTCTTGGACTTGCAAACACCAAACCAGACATGCAAACAAATAGATTCAGACATACAAACCGAGAAAGACATGCACTTTAGACATTCAAACCAACAAAGACAAATTCTTTGACTTGCAAAAACCAACCCAGACATGCAAACAAATAGATTCAGATATACAAACAGAGAAAAACAGACACTTTAGACATTAAAACCAACAAAGACAAATTCTTGGACTTGCAAACCCCAACCCTGACATGCAAACAAATAGATTCAGATATACAAACAGAGAAAAACAGACACTATAGACATTGAAACCAACAAAGACAAATTCTTGGACTTGCAAACACCAACCCAGACATGCAAGCAAATAGATTCAGAAATACAAACAGAGAAAGACAGGCACTTTAGACATTCGAACCAACAAAAACAAATTCTTGGACTTAAAAACACCAACCCAGACATGTAAACAAATAGATTCAGATATACAAACAGAGAAAGGCAGGTACTTTAGGCATTCAAACCAACAAAGACAAATTATTGGAATTGTAAACATCAAGCCAGACATACAAACAAATAGATTCAGATATATAAACAGAGAAAGGCAGGCACTTTAGGCATTCAAACCAATAAAGACAAATTCTTGGACTTGCAAACACCAACCCAGACATGCAAACAAATAGACTCAGACATAGAGACAGAGGAAGACAGGCATTTTAGACATTCAAACCAACAAAGACAAATTCTCGTACTTGCAAACATCAACCCAGAAATGCAAACAAATAGTTTCAGACATACAAACAGAGAAAGACAGACACTTCAGACATTCAAACCAACAAAGACAAATTCTTGTATTGAAAAACACCAACCTAGACATGTAGACAAAAAGATTCAGTCATACAAACAGAGAAAGACAGGCACTTTAGACATTCAAACCAACAAAAACAAATTCTTGGACTTAAAAACACCAACCCAGACACGTAAACAAATAGATTCAGATACACAAACAGAGAAAGGCAGGCACTTTAGGCATTCAAACTAACAAAGAAAAATACTTGGAATTGCAAACATCAAGCCAGACATACAAACAAATAGATTCAGATATATAAACAGAGAAAGGTAGGCACTTTAGGCATTCAAACCAATAAAGACAAATTCTTGGACTTGCAAACACCAACCCAGACATGCAAACAAATAGACTCAGACATACAAAAAGAGAAAGACAGGCATTTTAGACATTCAAACCAACAAAGACAAATTCTCGGACTTGAAAACATCAACCCAGAAATGCAAACAAATAGTTTCAGACACACAAACAGAGAAAGACCTACACTTTAGACATTCAAACCAACAAAGACAAATTCTTGTTTTTAAAAACACCAACCCAGACATGCAAACAAAAAGATTCAGTCATACAAACAGAGAAAGACAGGCACTTTAGACATTCAAACCAACAAAGACAAATTCTTCGAGTTGCAAACATCAACCCAGACATGCAAACAAATAGATTCAGACATACAAACAGAGAAAGACAGGAACTTTAGACATTCAAACCAACAAAGACAAATTCTTGGACTTAAAAACATCAAGCCAGACATGCAAACAAATAGATTCGGACGTACAAACAGAGAAAGGCATGTACTTTAGGCATTCAAACCAACAAAGACAAATTCTTGGTCTTGCAAACACCAACCCAGACATGCAAACAAATAGGTTCAGACGTACAAACAGAAAAAGGCAGGCACTTTAGGTATTCAAACCAACAAAGACAAATTCTTGGGCTTGCAAACACCAACCCAGACATGCAAACAAATAAATTCAGACATACAAACAGAGAAAGACAAGAACTTTAGCCATTCAAACCAACAAAGACAAATTCTTGGACTTAAACACACCAACCCAGACATGTAAACAAATAGATTCAGTCATACAAACAGAGACAGGCATGAACTTTAGGCATTCAAGCCAACAAAGACAAATTCTTCGAGTCGCAAACATCAACCCAGAAATGCAAACAAATAGATTCAGATATACAAACAGAGAAAGGCAGGCACTTTAGGCATCAAAACCAACAAAGGCAAATTCTTGGGCTTGCAAACACCAACCCAGACATGCAAACAAGTAGATTCAGGCATACAAACAGAGAAAGACAGGCACTTTAAACATACAAACCAACAAAGAAAAATTCTTGGAGTTGCAAACACCAACCCAGACATATAAACAAATATATTCAGACATACAAACAGAGAAACAAAGGCAGTTTAGACATACAAAGAAAGAAAAACAAATTCTTGGACTTGCAAACACCAACCCTTGGAGAGGGGAAGAAGAGGAGGGGATAGTAGGATGGGGGAGGGGGCCCGGGGTTGAGGAGGGCTCTTTGGGGGCTCTGGGTGAAAGGGGTCAAGAGGGGTCCCTTTGGTGGCCCAGGGGGCCTTTGGGGGCCCGAGGGACCTTTGGGGCCCGGGGGGCATTTGGGGGTCCGAGGGCATTTGTGGGCTCAGGGGGGCCCTTTGGGGGCCCGAGGAGCCTTTGAGGGCCCGGGGGGCCCTTTGGGGTTGGAGTAGGGGACCATATAACACTATTCAACTGATAGTTATGTATTATACCGAAGACAGTCGAGAACCGCCCTAATAAAGAAAATAATATGTATCTCTTAATTGGAGTTAGCATTCCCTCAGATGGTTTACCATTTTCGTTTCTGCTTTCAAATTTATCTTGTCTCATGGAGAAATTGTGTCAATCAGTTATCTTTTCCTGTCTGTATTTTTCAACTATCTGATAAGAATAATCCAATATTGAAATTTCCTTATCTGATGATGTCACCTTCTTATCATAGTATCCCAACCGGATGTTGACATTCAAGAAAATAATTAACCTTATCTGATGATGTCACCTTGTTATCATATTATTCCAACCGGAGGTTGACATTAAAGAAAATAATTAACCTTATCTGACGATGTCACCTTGTTATCATAGTATTCCAACTGGATGTTGACATTCAAGAAAATAATTAACCTTATCTGATGATGTCACCTTCTTATCATAGTATTCCAACCGGATGTTGACGTTCAAGAAAATAATTAACCTTATCTGATGATGTCACCTTCTTATCATAGTATTCCAACCGGATGTTGACATTAAAGAAAATAATTAACCTTATCTGATGAAGTCACCTTCTTATCATAGTATTCCAACCGGATGTTTACATTCAAGAAAATAATTAACCTTATCTGATGATGTCACCTTCTTATCAGAATAAATTATATCCTGTCAGCGTTAGACTTGAATATAGATGGCAGCACGCAGTGTATCTCGGAGTCGTTAGGGCTTCCCTACTGTTATTGGTTGTGAGGGATATACCCTCACGAGAATATCCTCAAGAAAATTCAATCCCGTTGAAAATTTACCTGGGACAATTACCCTTTACAATTCCACGCGTATAGTTAAGACGGAAAAGAGAAAGTAAGAAAAATAAAAAGCATTTTGTATAGGAATTCTGGAAAATTCCCCCGTTTATAATTTTCTCTGACAAGTTCACCCCATGTAAACCTCCCTCTCCATGGAAAGTTCCTCCGTGAAAAAATCCCTATCAGACAATTTGTGTTTCTGCAATAAAATGTATCCCAATAACAAATATTATGTGCAAACAGTGGGCAATTTTTATAACTTAAGACGTTTCCCCTGGGGCTGAGGGGGGGGGGGGTCATGTTATATCTAAAGGCATATTTATTGGGCCTTTCAACTATGATGAACAAAATGGCTATTTCAAAATTTTAATCGGACGACGTAGAGGAAAGAGGGTTAGGGGAAGTTGCCCTCCAATCTTTTTGGTTACTTAAAAAGGGCACTAGGACTCTTAATTTCCGTTCAAATGAGCCCTCTCACGATATTCTAGGGCCACTGGGTCGATACGATTACCTCTTAAAAAAAAACAAAAAAACACAAAAAAAACACATCCGTTATCTTTCTTCTGGCAAAAAATACAAAATCTCACATTTTTGTAGATATAGGCTTGAAACCTTCTTTAATAGGGTTCTCTAATAGACTAAATCTGATGGTGTGGTTTTGACTAAAATTTTATGACTTTTAGGGGGTGTTGCCTCTTTTTCCAAAAAAAAATCAAATTTTCACAGACTCGTAACCTTTGATTGGTAATACTAAACTTAATGAAACTTATATATTTGAAATCAGCATAAAAATTTGATTCTTTTGATTCTATTGACATCAAAATTTCGTTTTTTAAAGTTTCGGTTACTATTGACCCGAGTCGCTCCTTACTTATAGTTCGTTACTACGAATTATTTGATTAAAAATAAAACGTTTTTCTACTGAAGACATTTTCAAAGCAAATTAAAGAGTCATATTAAATTCGACCCTGTTCGACCATTTCGACCCTGTAGCGGGGATTATTCCTTCAATATATTTTATACCAAGAATGAGCCAAGATCGAAAAAGGAGAGTTAACTCATGGGGGAGGAAACTGCTTGCACTGTGTGGAGGTTCTGGTTTGGCAATTGGTAATGGGAGACTTCGTAAGGATGGTAGCTTAGGTGAGTACACATGTGTTTCTGGATCTTGCTTTAGTTTGATTGATTATATATTGGTTGACACTGGGCTCGAAATTGAATCCCTAAATGTGAAAGTGATACATCGAACAGGATCGGACCACTTTCCAGTTAAAGTAGAGAACATTATTTCTAGAAGGGAATATTATTCGGTTGAGAGGAGTAATGAGGAGAGGTAAGTGAATAAAGAAACGAGGAAGAGAAAGGAGCTAGCAATTTTACCTCCTAGAATAAATTGCAATTGGTCACATGAACAATGGGTACTGACTGGTCCATGAGAAATTAATTAATGACCCCATAGCGAAAGAAACAGACCATCTGAAGTATGAGGCCGAGGTACCGAATGCCGACCCGGAAACAATAGCGAATAGGTTTTCACAAATTTTAAGCGAATCACTGGCATCAGTAAAATCAGCCGAGAAAAAGAATGAAAGTTTTTATGACGAAGAAGGTAAATTGAGTAGCGTTAACTTCGATAAAATGTTACACAATGTAAAGAATGCACCGGATGATGAATCAAAAATCATGACACTAACAAGTTACCGTTTAGTACGTAAAGAGCACAAAAAATTAATAAAAAGGAAAAAGGAAAGAAAAAGCCACTCTTTTAAAGTGCTTTAGAGAAAATAACAGTAGGGAGTTGTGGAAAATCTTAAAAAGAGATAGGCTAAAAGACCGACAGTCAGAGGTGCCCGCCCCCGAAACTTGGCCCGATTACTTCAAACTACTACAAGAAGATACCCAGGATAGCAACATACACCTACAAGAGACATTAGGTCTAGATAACAGTGAAGAAGCATCATTCCCTTTGAACCAGGAAGATTACGTGTCATGCGACCCAATCACCCCGGAAGAAATTGAAGATTTCCTTAACAAAATACGAGGTGATTCAGCTCCTGGGCCCGATGGAATTCCTATGAAGATCTTCAAAGCATCTAGGACTGTTCTTTTACCTTTTTTGGCCTCATCATTTAACCTAGTACTTTCAAAGAGGAAGTGGCCAATGACCTGGAAAACCTCGCTTATTCTCCCACTTAATAAGAAAGGTAATCCCACTACACATAATAACGATAGATCAATAAGCCTCCTAAACAGTGCTGGAAAAGTTCTAGAAAAAATTATAGATAAAAGGCTGGGAATGTGGATAGAAGAGAAAAAAATCTTGCAAGAAGAACAAGGGGGGTTCAGACCAGGTTATTTTACAGCTGATAGAGTTTTTGTTATTAATGCTTTTTTAGAAAGGCACTGCAAAGGTAAAGGAAAATTATATTTGGCCCTAATTGATTTGAAATCAGCATTTGATAGTGTAGATCGTGTTTTATTGTTGAATGTTTTATTAAATCTAGGCCTACCAACCCCTTTTTTTTACAAATTCTATCATCTATGTATTCATTGAATAAAAGTTTTGTGAAAGTTGTTAGGAAGGGAATATCTCTGTCATTTTTCTCGAAAAAGGGCGTGCGCCAAGGAAGTACACTTCCTTGGCGAAGTAATCGTCAAAACGTTGACAGAAAAAGAATCATCACAATAATAAAGATGACTGGAAAAAATTAGTGAAAATGAATTGTACCTTTTATGTATATTGATATTAATTCCTGAAAATCACAGCGATTCAAGACTCGAGATTTTATTCAATATATTTCTTTCATCTTTCAATGTTTTTTTTTGTGCAGAAGAAAACTATTTTAAATCTATTTGGTTTTCAGTTAAGTGTAAACGTTGGAACATGTTTTATTAGTTTTAGTGGCGGGAGGGGGCAGTAGCCCAACTAATGTTTCTAGTAATTTCTGTTTGTTTGAAGTTTAACATGATTATTCATTTTAAGGACAAAGGAGGTTACCCCAGCACGGCAAAATCTAAAAATAATACTAAGAAACAAATTATAAAGAAGAGTCACCCCGTCATCAAAGGTTAATAATATATTCTACTAATTTATTCTTTAAAAGTGATCGGCTATTAAGATTTTTAAATTTAGTATTTAATTTTAGCCTATTTGCTATAGAAGGGATTTGGTATCTTATTGAAAATTTATCTCTTTCACGATTAACCAAAGGAATTCTATACGCTCCAAAACGAGCCGACGAAGAAGCGAGTGAGCGAATAGGGGTGACAAGAATTTGTGATTCATAAAAATAGCTCGCCGGAGACTGAATATCATAAAGCCAGAGCGATAATTGAAAATCCCTTAGTTGATTAAGGTTTAATATAATGAAGAAATAAAAATAAAGTTTTTGTTTCAGAAAGATTTTAAAGTAGTGAAGGACGATGAAAGAAAGTACCAAGGATTCTTATGGCTTTATTTTGAATGTCTGGAGGGGTTTAAAATGATTAGGAAATGTATTTAGGTAAATAATGGGACAATATCTTATTCCTTAAAATAAAAAAGGGTAAACAAAAGTGAGTAAAAGTTTTTTACTCATTCTAGTAAAAAAAGTGAAAACATTTAAACATATTTTGTTTTCAGTAAAGTGCAAATTATGTTCTGGTCTTGAGAAGCCATGGGGGTTATCAGCCCTACTAATGTTAGTTTATGTTCGTTTCGAGTTTGACTCGACTATTTATTCTAATTTCTGTTCATTTTGAGTTTCATTTATGTATTGATAGTGATTTGTGGTGGTTTTACGCTTGGATGATTACTTAACTTCATTTCTGCCCATTTTTTGCTTAATGGAGCTCTTTTCTTTTCTTTGAAAAGCTAGTTTTGTGGAAAGTTTTTTTTAGATGAATTTCTGTTCGTTTTTATTGACAAAGTAATTTTCAGAATTTTTTTTTTATCTTTTCATTTTATTTTCTATACGAATCTATAGTTTGAAATAATCATGAGGGTTTGACATGCCCAATATCCCTAAAGAAATAGTTGCTGGACTGTTCTACTATGCTGAACAAAATAGTCGTCTCAAAATTTTGACTAGATGTGTTTTGGAATTAAATCGGCTTGACAGACGGGATGATTACCCTCTAATCTCTTTCTAGTCCTTTCTAGTCTTAGAAAGGATCCCAGAACTTTTAATTTTGAATCGAATTAGCTTCTTTAAATGTTTCAATGATATTTCTAGCTACTATAGAGTGGTGCTGCCTATGATATTTCTTATATGCCTTTTTTAAAACCTGCATGTATACAGTTTTTTCGTTTAATTGGAACGCCCCCTAAACACTTCCTAGAAGTTTCACCTTAATACTCTTGGTGTCATTAGTTACAGTGTCGTTTTAGTACTAAAAGTAAACACATAGTGCCTTCTGGCTAGTTCAAAATCCCCCGCAACTTGCTCTTAAAGATCTAATTTAATAAAATAAGTTGTTCTTGAGATATTGCTTTGTCACCTTTTCGAAAGTCCACATGCTCATAGTTTGTTTTGATTTACTTCAACGTCCGCCTAAACATTTCTTATATTTGTTTACTGAAGACGTTGCTATATTCTTTTTCGACTATTGGCTACAAATGGCTATCTCACAATTTAGATCGGATGTATTTGGGGAAAATAGTGTATCAGGAGGGGGGGGCTATTTTCTCTCCATCAAGCTTGACTCTTAAAATGGAACTAGAACTATGCATTTCAAATCAAATGAGCCTCTTCTAAAGTTCACGAGACCACTTCTTCCTAAAAACCTTACGCCCCCCCGGGGCATAACTTAAAACCTCTACCCCCATACTCTAGGGGGTTGTGTCAACCCCAAAGATCATGTTATGAGATATGTGGACTATTTTTTTTTAACAAATGGCTATCTTAAAATTTCTATCGCAAGCATTTGGAGACAATATGACGTGGGGTTTAGATATAGCTGCCGTCCGATAAATTTGACTCTTAAAAATGGCTCTTCAACTTCCGATTTCCAGTTCAATGAGCCCCCTCAGAAGTTTATGTGACCACTGTTTCCATAAAAACCTTAAATGCCCTCGGGGCATACCTTGCAACCCTTGCCCTGTGGACTGTGAGGAGGTTTTCATCCTCAAAGACATAACTTCTGGACAAACTACGTCAGACAAAATAACTGTCTCGAAATTTTGACTGGAAGTGTTTGGGAAAATGATGGGCGTGGGAGGGGAGGGATGGTTGCTCACCAATCACTTTTGATCATTAAAGAGGGCACAAGTCCTCTCAATTACCAACCGACCCTTTTCGAAGTTTCTGCGACAACAAATGGCCATCTTAAAATTTTTATCAGATGCGTTTCGGGAAAATGCAACGTGTGTGTGTGTCGGGGGGATATTTGCCTTCTGATCATTTTGACTCTTTAAAAAGCACTATAACTAACACTATAATTAAAAAACAAAAACTATAACTAGTTGCCCTCCATGAGCTCTTTTTGAAGTTCCCATGACATTTCTTTCTATAAGAAGTGCCCTGGTCTAAAAAACAAAACAATATATTGGGCCCACATCGGTCTTAACTTAGGCAGAGCTATCGCGCTGCTTATGATATTTTGTCTTTAGATTTCAATTATACAGTACTGAAAGTGCCGATCAGACTAGGTAAGGCCTTCAAATTCAGGCTTTGGGCGCCCATGTAGAGAGTTAGACTGAGACAGTTTGCCTTGTAGGTCGATTTGGAATCTGAGATTTCGCAGATATGACTTTATTAAATCCAATGGTTTTCCACAAATTCCAGAGTTATTCAATTTTTCAAACAAAATGGAATGGTTTAGAGTATCAAAGGTTTTTTTTTATATCGTAGAAAATGTATGATCCATAATTACCATTATTCGGTAAATCCTTAGTTTTAAGCAAAAGGGCTGCAACTGCTTATTCAGTAGAACGACCCGATCTAAACCCAAACTGGCTTTTGGTTTGGAATAGCTTATGTTTTTCTTTTGTTTTTTTTTTATTGGTTGATAGTAATTTCCGATCGTTTAGTTAAGTTTTTAATTACTGTATACATTGTTTCTGCACCTCTTAGGTTGTGATATGGATCTTTGATTTTCTTTGAAATATTTCTTTTCAAAAACAGTTTTATTTTTTTAAGTTCTGTTCGCTCTTGATTACATTAGTTTTATTATTTGGTTAGTACTATGATTTCATTCATTTTTTTTTTCTCAGGTTTTCTTCATAAGGATTAACACATACGATTATGATTTGGATTTTTAAGTTGCACAAGACAATCTCAGCATTTTCTTTGATTGTCTTCAAGATAATGATTGCATGGATTTCGATCTATTTGAATTCAAAGTTTAGGACAGCTCTTGAACTAAGCTTTTGATTCAACAGCGATATCTCGAGGCATCAATCAGCACTCTTTGTTTCTAACTCTCTAAAACCTTTTATTTGTTACTTTGACTCGACCGTAAACGTGTCGTGGTGTACAATAAAGATCATTTTGCCAGCCTGGATACACAAAACGCCTTTTGATTTAGTTCAATCTCCCCTGAAAGATTCAACTTAATACTGTCAACTGTTCTTGATATACTTCAGATATATTTCTTTTGACAACCTAGATGCACATAGTGACTTTTATTTTAGTCCTACATCAGAGGCAACGCTGTAGCGTTGCCTATAGTAAAGGCCATGCGGCTCCAATGTTTTATTATTACTATTTTTTTCCAAGAGGCACTTCATATGGAAGGGGTCATCGTAGAAACTTGAAAGGGCGCTCATTCGATTGGAAATCGAGAGTTCTAGTGCCCTGTTTAATAGTTGAAAATGACTGGAGGGCAACTAGACTCCCCCCCCCACGCCCATCAATCCCCCAAACACATCCAATCAAAATCTTGAGACAGCCATTTTGTTCAGCGTAGTTGATTTCCAAATAGAAAATATATTTTTGAGGAGGACACTCCCCCACAACCCTCAGGGCAAGGGTTTTAAGTTATGCCCTGGGGGCATATAAGGTTTTATAGAAGGCGTTGTCGTAGAAACTTCAAAACAGGCTCATTCGATTAGAAATTAAAGGTCTAGTGCCCTTTTTAATAGTCGAAAGTGATTGGAGTGCAACTAGCCCCCCCCCCAAGCCCATCATTTCCCCAAACACATCCAATCAAAATTTTGAGATAGCCATTTTGTTCAGCGTAGTTGATTTGCAGATAGAAAATATGTTTTTGAGGAGGAAACTCCCCCACGACCTTCAGGGCAAGGGTTTTAAGTTATGCCCTTGGGGCATATAAGGTTTTTATAGAAGGCGTTGTCGTTGAAACTTCAAAAAAGGCTCATTCGATTAGAAATTCAAAGGGATAGTGCCCTTTTGAATTGTCGAAAGTGATTGGAAGGCAACTAGCCCCCCACACCCATCATTCCCCCAAATACATCCAATAAAAATTTTGAGATAGTCATTTTGTTCAACGTAGTTGATTTTCAGGTAGAAAATATGTTTTTGAGGGGGACAATCCCCCACAACCCTCAGGGCAAGGGTTTTAAGTTATGCCCTGGGGGCATATAAGGTTTTTATAGAAGGCGTTGTCGTAGAAACTTCAAAAAAGGCTCATTCGATTAGAAATTCATAGGGCTAGTGCCCTTTTTAATAGTCAAAAGTGATTGGAGGTCAACTATTCCCCCCCCTACGCCCATAATTCCACCAAACACATCCAATCAAAATTTTGAGATAGCCATTTTGTTCAGCGTAGTTGATTTCCAGATACAAAATATATTTTTGAGGAGGACACTCCCCCACATCCCTCAGGGCAAGGGTTTTAAGTTATGCCCTGGGGGCGTATAAGGTTTTTATAGAAGGCGTTGTCGTTGAAACTTCAAAAAAGGCTCATTCGATTGGAAATTCAAAGAGATAGTGCCCTTTTTATAGTCAAAAGTGATTGGAGGGAACTAGCCCCCCACCCCCATCATTCCCCCTAACAAATGCAATCAAAATTTTGAGATATCCATTTTGTTCAGCGTAGTTGATTTCTGGATAGAAAATGTTTTTGAGGAGGACAATCCCCCACAATCGTCAGGGCAAGGGTTTTAATGTATGCCCTGGGGGCATATAAGGTTTTTGTAGAAGGCGTTGTCGTAGAAACTTCAAAAAATGCTCATTCAATTGGAAATTCAAAGGGCTAGTGTCCTTTTTAATAGTCGAAAGTGATTGGGGAGCAAATAGCCCCCCCCCCCCCCCTCATTCCCCCAAATACATCCAATCAAAATTTTGAGATAGCCATTTTGTTCAGCGTAGTTGATTTTCACATAGAAAATATGTTTTTGAAGAGGAAACTCCCCCAAAACCCTTAGGGCAAGGGTTTTAAGATATGCCCTGGGAGCATATAAGGTTTTTGTAGAAGACGTTGTTGTAGAAACTTCAAAAAAGGCTCATTCGATTGGAAATTCAAAGGGCTAGTGCCCTTTTCAATAGTCGAAAGTAATTGGAGGACAACTAGCCCCCTCCCACGCCCATCATCCCCCAAACACATCCAATCAAAATTTTGGGATGGCCATTTTGTTCAACGTAGTTGATTTTCAGATGGAAAATATGTTTTTGAGGGGGACACTCCCCCACAACCCCCAAGGCAAGGGTTTTAAGTTATACCCTGAGGGCATATAAGGTTTTTATAGAAGGCGGTGTCGTAGAAACTTCAAAAAAGGCTCATTTGATTGGAACTTCAAAGGGTTAGTGCCCTTTTTAATAGTCGAAAGTGATTTGAGGGCAACTAGCCCCCCTCTCACGCCCATCTTTTCCCCAAACACATCCAATCAATATTTTGAGACATCCATTTTATTAAACGTAGTTTTAAGGTCTGGAAATTAGGTCTTTAAGGATGACAACTCCCCCACAGCCCTCAGGGCAAGGGTTGTAGTTTAAGGATTCTCCGAATCCTTCATATTATTTTTAGTGGAAGGGATACTCGTATAAACTTTAGAGAGGGCTCATTTGATATGAAACTGAAAGTTCTTGTTCACTTTGTAAGAGTCAAAAGAGATTGGGGGGCAACTAACCCCCCCCCCCTCCTCCACACCCTAAATGCATCAGATAAAAATTTCGTTAAAAATAGTTGAAAGGTTATGTAACAAAACTCGACAAAACCCCCCAGGGTCCGGGGGCAGGAAGGGATTATCATATAAACTTCAGAGAGGGCTCATTTGATTGGAAATTTGAAGTTCTAGTCCAGCTCTTACGAGTAAAATCGATCGAAGGGCAAATACCATCCCCACGCCATTTTTCCCCACCCCTCCCTTTGAACTAATTCTGTTTATACCTGAAGGCCCAATGAGAGTTAGAATGTTTTGGTATTAACACACACCTATTAGGCATCTGCTCTCCTCCCTAACAAGTAAAGAAACAGAGAGTGTAAGGCAGTGGCGGATCCAGGGGAGGGGCGAGGAGCCCCCCCGCCTAACGTAGTCTAAAGTAATGTAATTTACTTAATTAACGCAAGATTGCGTTAATTAAACTTGCTCCTAACGCAAGTTTATCGGATCAGCCTTTTTTGCGCCCCCCTCCCTAAAAAATTTTAGATTCGCCCCTGGTGTAAGGGCACTATAAATTTTAATTTGTAATTCAATTAACCCCTTTCCAAAGTTTATGCGACCACCTCTTCCACAAAAAGTGCTCCTGGAAAAATAAATAAGTATTAATTCATTGAACCCTTATGGCTCTTTACTTATGTAACGCTATAGCATTGCCTCTGACCTAAAAAGTTGAGTATAAATTTCAGCCTCCATTTTTATGAATATCCGAAATTATCTGAGGGGAATATGTTTGGGGAGCATATTCCACGGCTGGGAAATTTCTGCTGGGTGGAATTTAACGCGGAGGAATTATCAGCAGGAAAAGAAAATGTTCTTTGAGGGGGGAGGAATTTCCCAGGGGTGGGTTTTCCAAATATGAATTATTCAGGGAGGGGACGACTAAACCCATTCGATAATCTTCTAAATTTTACATCTGAAAGTAACGGGAATAAAGAATCAACGGAAATGTCAGAGATAGCACTTCAGGTTCCTTTAGACGATTTTGTTCGTGTCTTTTGAAAAAAGACATTTTCAAAAGACAGATTAATTTCATTTTTGTTACTTTCTCTGTGGCTGCTCAATTATGCGTGTAAGGGCGGAGACTTCCTCCCACCACTGTCTCCGCTAAGGTTTCAATCTTTATTTCAAGCTTTAAAAATGAACGCAATGCGATAAAAGTATAACTCAAAATAGCATATATAGAATAATATATGCACATAACACGGAACAATTAATCAAAATTGCATATTATGAGTTGAGGCTCACCCAAATGATGGACCAGGGGGCTCACCATTCCACAATCTATGGTTTTTATCAAAGAGGTAATCGTATAGACTTTGAAAAAAGCCTCATTCGACTTAAATTGAAAGTTCTAGATCCTTTTTTTTAAGTCAAGAATAATCGGACAGTAAGCAACCCCTCCCCCCCCATGCAATAAAAACTTGAAACTTTTTGCAATCAAAAACAAACAAAAATTAATTAAAAAAGACTATCCGAAAAATAAGTTTTTTAAAGAAAAGTAAAGGCCATTTTAAACTTAAGCTCAGGAGATATGAATATCTGTTAAAATTCAAACTCAAAACGACCAGAAATTACTATTAAAGAATAAATGAAACCCAAAACGAACAGAAATTAAATAAACAATCATAGCAAAAAACATACAACAAGTAATAATGTAAATGAATAAATAGATTTTAAAGCGAGTAATTGTGAAACTTAAATAGAATATGCAAATCAAGTTTGAATCGAATAAAAATAACTACAAACAAGAGTTTGGGTATCGCCTCACCACAGAAGCCTAAAACCTACTGTGTCATTGGCGCTTTACTGAAAACGAATTATATTACAAATGTTTTCTTTTGTACTTAATATTGAAAATGAATATTAAAATTACAGTAAAATTTTGAACTGATGAAATTTCAGCAATTAATATCATTATACATCAAATATTCAGTTTAATTTATTAGTTCTTTCCAAGATTGGTCAAGACAAATATAGTTTCACTACAAACAAAATTTGGATACTGCTCCCTTCTTTAACTGCAAAAACCTAAAGCCTTCTGCGTACTTTCTACTTCAATGAAAACGAATTACTCTTATATTACAAATTTATTCTTTTCAAGTTCTTACAACATTGAAAATGAAATTAAAAATTACATTGAAAAAGAATCTTTAACTGATGGATCTTTCAATAATTAATATCATTATATATCTAATATTCAATTTGATTTTGTTTATATTTTCCAAGACTGTTCAAGACTCATATAGTTTTCAGTAAGGCGCCAATGACGCAGTAGGTTTTAGGGTTCTGCAGTAAGGAGATACCCAAACTCTTGTTTGTAGTTATTTTTATTCGATTCAAACTTGATTTGCATATTCAATTTAAGTTTCACTCGTTTTAAGATTTATTTATTCATTTACATTAATATATATATATTGTATGTTTGTTTGCATTGATTGTTTATTTAATTTCTGTTCGTTTTAAGTTTCATTTATACTTTAATAGCAAACTATTTTTTTGTTTTAAGCTTGATTTTCATATTCAATCTAAGCATTACTCGCTTTAAAATCTATTTATTCATTTATATTATTACTTGTTGTATGTTTTTTGCTATGATTGTTTATTTAATTTCTTTTCGTTTTGGGTTTCATTTATTCTTTAGTAGTAATTCCTGGTCGTTTTGAGTTTGAATTTTAACAGGTATTCATATCTCCTGAGCTTAAGTTTAAAAGGGCCTTTACTTTTCTTTGAAAGACTTATTTTTCGGATAGTTTTTTTTTAAATTAATTCCCTAAAAGTGATAATCTAACAACCTCAGCCGTTCCTGAGATAATGTAGATCTAGCATACTGAGATCACGGATAAAGCTTTTACCCATGTTTTCACTCTATTTTTTTGTGCTGCTGTGAATCTAAAAAAAAAAGAAGAAAAATTCGGTTGACACTTTTGGATAATACTCCTCCTACCTTCAACCCGATATTTATAATTTATTGTTACATTACAAGCAGGATTGTAGATATTTATAGTTGTTTGTTTTTTTTTTTTGCTAAATCAAAGCTGCAAAAGTTTTAAGATTGTAAAAAATACTACATGCAATTTACGAAAACCTACAAAAAGCAGTTCGCTATAGCAAACAATATATTAGAGCAAAAGTTATTGATTAAAGTTTTTTATTCAAAATGCATTTAGCAGCCGAAACTCTTATACCATGCAGTGGGTCAAATCTCTTGCTGGATATTTGAAAACATTGCTTTATTTCTGAAAATAGCTACCTGATTGAAAACACAAACAGCTTTTTATTTTATTGAACGTTTTTGGTAAAGAGTTTTAAATAAAGAAATAGTTTTAAGATTCAGGAGTGATTGGAAGTGAACCAGAACTACTCGCTCCTCCCATTTTACTAACCCCTCCCCCTCCCCACCGGTTGCCACCAAAGATATTCGATCAAAATTTTGAGACATCCATTTTTATCAGAATAGTAAAAAATTCCAATAAATATATCCTCTGGCCCTGGCACAAGGGCTGTAAATACCGCAAATTGGCAATATTTGAATGTACATTTTATAATAGACAAGGGGGACTTGTACAATATCTAAGGATCAGCTAAGGGAATTAAGTTGAAAATTTCATTAATGTTTAAGGGAAACTTTGCGCAACTAGGTTATCAAGAGAACACATCTGAAAGTATAATATTAGGTTGAAACTTTTAGATATTGTTGAGAGGGATATTGAACTAAGACAAAAGACAGCATGCACATCCAAGTTGTCCAAAGGCATCTAAGTTGGTACAAAAGTGTACCTACAATATATAAGGAACGGCTAAGGGTTTTCAGTTGAAATTTTCGGGGGTATTTGAAGGAGACAATAAACTAAATAATAAAAAACAGTATATTTATCCAGTTTTTCAATATGCAGTATCTGCAATATCTCAGGAAGGGGTAAAGGTGTTAAGTTAGAACTTTCAGGGAATATTGAAGCGGATAATAAACTAAGTCATGACAGGAGTCCAGGCTGTCAAAATGGTGTATCTGCAAGATCGCAGTAATGGCTAAGGGTACTTACACAAAAAATAAAGCTTTCATATATGTATCAGATGTTTTGCGATGTAAAATGAACAGAGAGCGAAAAACTCAATGGAGAAACAAATAAACGAGACGTGTTTCTTAGATGAAATTCTTAGATGTATTTAAAATGTTCTCAGCAACACAGTTGTTGGTGCTGTTTTACTTAGTCCTTCTACAGAAGATTCAGTATTTTCTTTCTTCAGTTTTAAACGATCAGTTGCAGTGCAGTTATGTTTCAATATATTCGGTAATTGCTTTATTTCATTTCAGGCAGTTGCTGATCTTTTGCTAGGCGTTTTCTGCATGCCGTTTACTCTTGTAGGACAAGCACTTCAAAACTTCATTTTTGGCCAACTGATGTGCAATCTCATTCCATTCTTCCAGGGTAAGAGATATTTTCTTCCTAAAATATTGCTTTTATAAGTAGTTCTCATTATGTCGGCAAAGCGTCAGAGGCTATCGTAACCCGGATATGGGGATACGGAAATTCCTTTCACATATTCACCAATGTGTTTATTCTTTATTGAATGTTTCATGATAATAGTATTGAAAACACGTATAAATGCAGCTTGATCTCTTAGAATCGGATATCTATTATCCTACATCCCTCTCCATGCCGACTATAATTAGGCAATAGGGTGAGCACTGAAAAATGAATTGTGACACTAAGATTCTGATAAAACAATATTTAAAACGTCTCAGGAAAGTAGTACATTAATTCTTACTTACTATTAATAAAAATAATAAATTAAAATTGACCCCTTTTAAAAACCGCAAATACTACGGCAACATTTTAGTTCTGAATATTATATTTTTCTTAGGCACACTCACGGGAAAATACAACGTTTTAGCTAACTGACAATGGAGATAAGAATGGAGAATAGTGCTACCTAAGTAAAGAACGATATAACCTTTAAGTTGTTTCCCCCTAGGCCACTTTGCATGGAAGGAGTGGTCGTAAAAACTTTGAAGGGGGCTCTTTCAATTAGAAATTGAAAGTTCTAGTGTCCTTTCTAAAATTTGACAGTCTTTAGAGGGTAACCAGTCCCCCTCCCACTATCTTTCTGGCTACATGCTCCTCCTTAACCCTTGAAGATATCCTACGTAAATCTGATCCATTTTGTTTATAATAGTTAAAAGGTCCAATAGGTTTGCCTCCACGGATGACATTACTCCTACAGCACGTGAGGCAAGGGCTTTAGATTGTAAATGGTGTCCATTATTTCCATATAGTTTTAACCTGGAAAAGAAGGGGGGATGTTGGATGAAAAAGATAAGAGACAGTACACGCTATATTAGCAGAAGAAAATTCGGTTTATATTCTTCGACTTTTACAAATATCTTTTGCCGCTCCCGCTTTGGACTCTTGGCCACTACATCAAACAGTTCGTGGTAACGAACTGTAAGTAAGGAGTGACCTGGTTCAATAGTAACCAAAACTCTAAAAAATGGAATTTTGATACCAATAGATATATCAAACGAATCGGCATTATGCTGATTTCAATATACAAGTTTTAATAAGTTTAGTCATACTCATCAAAAGTTACGAGCCTGAGAAAGTTTGGCTGATTTTCAAAAAAAGGGAGAAAAATTCCCTAAAGGTCATAGAATGTTAATGAAAATCACACCATCAGATTCATCGTATCAGAGAATCTTAATGTAGAGGTTTCAAGCAACCACCTGCAAAAGTGTGGAATTTTGTATTTTTTTGCCAGAAGAAAGACCACGGATACGTGTTCTTGTTGTTGTTTTTTTCTGTTTGTTTTTCCCAGGAGTGATCATCTCGA
>JAQQPU010001991.1:0-14807 GCA_029168905.1 Artemia sp. Kazakhstan ARC1039 | reverse complement strand
GGGGGGGGGGGAGGAATTTTCTGCCGAGGAGATTTTCCACGAGAATAGTTTTCTATGGGGACGGAAGTTTCCAAAGGGTGAAATTTTCAGGGGAAAGTTTACACTGGGTTACTTTTCTAGAATTCCTATATGAAATTCTTCTCATGTTTGCTTTCTCTTTGCTGACTCATTTTTAAGCGTGGAGATATCAAGGGTGATTGTCCAGGCAATCTTTCACCAGGATTGAATTGTCTTGAGAATAAATCCATGGGGAGGAGGGATTTGTCGTGGAGGTGTAGCCAGATTTCCTGGCATTATCTAAAAAACGATCAGAAAAACAAACAAAAAAGTGTTTTCAACTGAAAGTAAGGAGCAACATTGAAACTTAAAACGAACAGAAATTAATACGTATGTGAGGGGGGTTGCTCCTCCTCAACACCTCACTCTTTACCCTAAAGTATAAATTTTGTCCCAATCCTTTAAGAACAATTCCTGAAATACTATGCTCGTTCAATTAGAATAATAAGAAGTTTTTTTAAGTACCGGGAAACTTTAGCGTAAAGAGCGACGTGTTGAGGGAAAGCAACCCCCCTCATATACGTAATAATTTCTGTTCGTTTTAAGTTTAAATGTTGTTCCTTACTTTCAGTTGAAAAAAAATTTTTTTTTTTTAATTTAATTACCAATAGATGTAGTGGTTTTGATATTTCTTCCTGAATGGACCGGCTTGTGTACAGATTCCGCAAACGCCGTGAAAATATAGTTGACCATCCGCTTAACTGTGTAGTTGAAGTTTTTCTACATAATGCAATTTTTATTTTTCTTTTGTGTTTTTTTTAGTGTGTTGGTGTTTTCTTTTTTCATAGTCTTCTAAGTACATTCATGTTTTGTATAGAGGATAGAAACACATTGTTACTATGTGTATCCAAGTCATCAAATGGCATATCTGCAAAATCTCAAAAACCGATGAGGGTATTAAGATGAAACTTCCAAATGTTAAGACGTCAAAAGAAATTATGTGTATCCAGGTTGTTAAGATAGTGTCTGCAATATTTCAGGAACAGCTAAGGATAATATGTTTTCACATGTTTTACAGATATTCTTAGATGTGTTTAACATGTTTTCAGCGACACAGTTGGTTGTTACAAGAGCATGTCTGTAATATGATTCTTCACTTTTCTTTGAAAAACTAGTTTTTTCGGGAAAGTTTTTTTGTGAATTCAACTGAAAAACTGTAATGTTTCTAGTTTTAGCCTATAAATATTCCTACTCTTTTTCTGAAAGGTTCATTCTGTATTACGGTGATATGTGGTATTTACATCTAAAATTTTCTTAATTCGCCTCCAAGGGCTAGAAAACCTGTTTTAAATGAAATAGATTTTATTTATCAGAGTCAATGCGCTAGCTTTGTCATAGTAAAGAACAAATACTCAAGGTTTCCGATGTATTTTTTTTCTGGCCACTTTGTATGGAAGGTGGAAACGCTAAGACTTTGGAAGGGGCTAATTCGATCAATCAATCAATAATTTTTTTTCAATCAAGAAACTCAACAAAATACACTTCAATATAAACTCCCCCGTACGACTCTATGGCCAGAAAAAAAACAGGGGAGAAACAAAAATGAAACAAATACATAAAAAACGAAAACATTTTCAACATCACACATTCGCACCTTTAAGAGACTCAAAAAAAAAAAAATCCGAAAGAAAAAAATCATAAGATACAATGATAAAAAAAAAAATTAAAAACTAAACAGCGGACTACCAAGCAATCAATCTTTCTTCCTCTCCCTCCCTTCTCTTTCTTTCCCTTTTTAATTCTTTATTTAAAAATAAAAATCATAAGCGAAAAACTAAATCAACAAAATCTCCCCCATAAGGCTCCATGGCCGGGAAAGAGCAGGGGAGAGAAAAATACCAACACAAAAATATATAAACAAAATAAAGAATAAAAAAATCCAGTCGCTCACCTTAATAATCCCCAAAATGACGAACTAGGCAGGGAATAACACGTGAATTCACCAACTCAAATAAATATCGAACTCAATCCAGAGACATCAACTCCAAGGGAAATCGGAAAAAAACTTAATTACTAGCTAGAAAATCTCTAACATAATTTTTGAACATACCAAACGAGTGGCAGCTTCGTGCAGACACAGGGAGCGTGTTCCAAATCCTGTTGCAAGTTGTCAGAGGGTTGAAGTCAGACCTCACTGATGGAGTATGAAGAATCTGTAAATTGCTGGAAGTGCGGAGATGATAAGTCGATTGATCAGAAACAAAAGATATATTATTACATAGAGTAGCAGGAAAATGGCCATGCAACTGTAAACAGATGAAAGAAGATCGGAACTCAAAAATTCAAAAGGCCATCTTAAGGGTAAAAACAGTTCAGTGACAACTAATCCTCCCTCCTTGAACTTTTCCTAATCTGGATACCCTTGGACTCCTTCGTGCTATTGGATGAGGATTTCTAGTTAGCTGTTTTTCTCAGGACAGTCGAAACGTTTATTTGCAAACAACAAGTGACAACGTCCAAAGACCTTTCGTTCTTAATTTTCTTTGCAGTTTTAGTGTAATTGGTCACTTTCAGTGCATTTATTTTTTTCAAATATGATAATTTTAACAATTTCTATCAAACTTGGAAGAAGATATGTTAATTCGCATATTGTTTAAATTATTATCGAAGTACTTTGGGGTAAACTATACCATAATATAAATATAAAGAAGTTTAATAATTGGTTAATTAGAAAAATTATAGACGTGCTTTGAACAGGTTCTATGAACTTAAAAGGGAGTGTCTTATATTTTTATCAATCATGGAATGTTTTTGATGAAAGCGCTCGCGAGTTAGAAGAGACGCTTGGCCCCTAGGCTGCTAATCTACCAGATTTAAAATATTTATTATTTCTCTTAGTCTAGACAGAAAAGAATTAAAGATGCTAGGGGACCAGTCTTTAATATCCGATGAAACGCCCTGACTATCAAGTTGAAAGTTTCAGTGGCTTTCAGACACAGTTTATAGACAGTAAGCTTATCGCAGATAATTTCTGGTCTTCGGTCTCGGTGCGAACAAAAAGCTCCTCCCACTTGTTTCTGCCTTAGCGGATTAGTCTGTTATCGTCAATCACTGAGAAATGGTTACCAAGTGCATTATTCGTAATAGCGGGTTTCCACTTGTTTCGTGTCCAAGAGAAATCTGACTTGTCTACCCACGAAAAGATCTGATAACGCCTATGTTTCTATCTGCAAAAACGTTCTCCGGAGCACTCGCACCCCTGTCCGGGTTTTTATAATGGGAGAGATAGAGAATGATCATACTGCTAATTCTATAAACTGTGCTTTCAGAGGAGGACGAAAGGAACTAGAAGTAATGAGCTGGGGCTCAGGGAGGCTGCGGGGGCTACCTAATTTTATATCCGCGATGCTTACAAAATTGTACATGCTGCTGAAAAATTCTATTCAAACCACAAACAAACTTATTCACTTCTCGAAAGAGTTAAACGGGGTTATCTCTGGAACAGCTTCACCAATCGACTTGAGTACATTCCGAATATATTTCTTGGGCAGTCAGAGCTTGGAATAGGCTTCAAACTTTATCGGCTAGGGAAGGGGGCTGGGGAGATAGAAGTTATAATATTTTTCTCTTTTGGTTAGGTACCAAGCATTTATAATACACAAAGCATAAAAAAGAATAAATAAAATAAAAATTCTAGAAAACAGGGTCCTTAGTAATTCATTTTGAATACTCTAATTACTTTTTGTCTATGGTGGAACTTCAACTTGTCGCACAAGATAGCAACTAGGACACACTAAACATCAAAGAAGGTGAGAAAAAAGTTATTTGGGGGAAGGGGGGCTCAAAGTAAGTTTGTAAATTTTTTAATTCGTTTTTGTTATTTGTAGATTATTTCAGATCCTTGAAATTCGGGCAATGTGATTGATTTGTCGGATATATTTTATATTTTATCCTATAATGTTTTCAAGGTAAAACGCCTTCTCCCTACTCTTTTGGACCATTAATGCGTATCTATTCTACTTTAAATGAAACAAGACAATTCTTTTCAAAAGATATATTTTTCAAGGATGGGTAAAGAACCATATTATAACCTAAAAATGCAGAAATAATGTCTCCGGTAAGACCAATTTACTTTTGGCTACCCCTGGACCTTACTGCTAGTTATCCTTTTCTACAGACTGGACCTGATTATAATTCTTGTCAGTAATTTCCGGTATAATGCTTAGAAGAAAAACAGATGTTTCAAATTCATAGACAATTGTCAACATATTCTGCTGTTTTGTTTTTTATGATGTCTTTCTACGTGACAATTACTTTTTGAAGTATCAATTTATCTAAATGCATTTTGCTGTAAGCCTAATAAATGGATATGTCTTGATAAAAAGCTTTGGGGCATGAAAAATGTTTCTGAATGGAGATTCTCTTGGGAAACTAGGGATCTTTGCTCACCCTTTATAGACTTCCTTGAAGAAAGAAGCTGGATATTTGTCAGGTATATTAAGAAAAAGCTACATTCAAAATGTCTTTCGTCAGTGACAATTGCCAAACTTAGCCATCACAAAAAAGACAAAAAATCATGTTAAAAAAATCGATCAAATGTCTAACTACAGAATTGTTTGAGGCAAAACAAGAAATAATTAATCAATAGAAAAAAAATGTTCCCTCAATCAAGCATAATTGAGGGATTGTGCTTTCAGACTGTGCCGTGTTTGAGTCGGTGATTTTTTTTTTTTTTTCCCCCCCCCCCCCCCCACAACTGAACTCATCCCCTTTTTGAGGGGGGAAGATACCTAGGAAGGGGGGAAATACCGAGATACCTAGGAAGGAGCGTCCTCCCTCATATACAGAATAATTTCGGTTCGTTTTAGTCTTTAATGTTGCTCCTTAGTGTTCAGTTGAAAAACTTGTTTTCTTTTTTTTATTTAACTTCTGATCGTTTTTTAAATAATTCTGGGAAATCTGGAGATTCTCTTGGGAAACTAGGGATCTTTGCTCACCCTTTATAGACTTTCTTGAAGAAAAAAGCTGGATATTTGTCAGGTATATTAAGAAAAAGCTACATTCAAAATGTCTTTCGTCAGTGACAATTGCCAAACTTAGCCATCAGAAAAAAGACAAAAAAATTATGTTTAAAAAATCGACCAAATGTCTAACTAAAGAAATGTTTGAGGCAAAACAAGAAAAAAATAATTAATACAAAAAATAATGTTTCCTCAATCAAGCATAATTTTAACTAAAACAAACACAAACACTTCAAGTTTGGTGGCCTGTAAAAACTGACTGACATGGTTGGTATAGAAGTAGAATATCGAAATCTTTCAGACTGTGCTGTGTTTGAGTCGGTGATTTTTTTTTTTTTTTGAGGGGATAAAAACAAAAAGTATTCCCTTTTTGAGGGGGGCTACCGAGATATCTAGGAAGGAGTAGCCTCACTCATATACAGAATAATTTCGGTTCGTTTTAGTTTTTAATGTTGCTTCTTACTGTTCAGTTGAAAAACTTGTTTTTTTTTTATTTAACTTCTGATCGTTTTTTAAATAATTCTTTGAAATCCGCCTCCCCCTTTCATGGAAATTTATCCCCCCCCCCCACACACAAAAAAAATCCACCATGGGAATTCTACGGCTGAAATTTACCCCGGCTGAACTTTTACGGCTGAAATTTAATACGGTCGATTCTATCCTTGCCGAAAAGTCCCCCTAGAAAATTTCCCGTGGGCAATTGCACCTGGAAAATTCTCTTCAGCCTACTTTCATTTGAAGACTTGTTTTCTATTTAATTTCCGATCTTTTTTCAAATCATGTCAGAAATTTCCCCCCTCGCGGTAATTTTTTCCGGAAATTTCCCTCGCCCCCAATAGAAGGCTTTTCTGGTGGACAATTCCCTAATGGAGAATTCATCCTGAAGAAAATCCCTCCCCTCACAGGAATAAACCCCAGACAATTCGATCCCCGCTGAAAATTTTCCCCGGACAGTGTCCTCCGAACATCTCCTCACATAAAATTGAGTCGTCAAAAAGAAAGTAAGACAAATAAAAATAATTTCGCATATGAATTCTGGAAAATTACCTCATTCAAAATTTTCCCTGGAGAGTTCAGCCATGAATACTTCCCACCCTACGGAAATTCCTCTCCGTGGGAAATCCACCAGCCTGAAGTAGAGTTATTGGATCCCCAGAGGTATGCTCGTAGGATGTTCATCTATGTGGAACAAAGTGGCTGTCTAAAACTTTGATCGGATGACTTTAGGGAAAAAGAGGGCGTGGGAGGGGGCTAGTTGTCCTCCAATCTTTTTGGTTACTCAAAAAGTGGACTAATACTTTCAATTTCTGCTCAAATAATCCCTGTAAGAACCCTTTAGGACCATAGGTTCCATGCAATTACCCCTGGGGAAAAAAACAACAATAAACACGCATCCTTTGATCTTTCTTCCGGCAAAAAAAACAAACACAAAATTCCACACTCTAATAACATCCCCCCCTCCCCTACCCCCTGAGTTTCATGCTAGGAGCCCCGATTTTCTATAATACACGGTTGTTTTTTTTCCGTATATTATGATATGGCTTTTTTCATCTTTTTATTGTCGTTATTTTTTTAGCTGTGTTTTTTCTATGCTTTATTGCTTGTCAATTTGTTTGAAATAATAAAACCTTTATATACAATATCTGTGTTTTTAAGATGTATTGTTTTGGCCGATTAAGGAGATTACTTAAATAAACCACTCCTTAGTCTGTGTTGCTATTAATACCTTGACAGCGACTGTCTCCGGGAGGTTGTCAAATTGGGTGAGTAACACCTCATTCTAGCGTTTGCCAAAAATATGGAATCTTAGGTCTCAAAATTCCACAGTTTCTCATTCTCTGAATTGGACGGTGTGATTTTCATCAAGATTACTCTACCTCTGGGGGCCGTAAATTACACAGGTTTTCTTAGGTTAGTAGCTATTCATCAGTAACATTAACTACTACTACCACTACAAGTATGCTACAACTCACCGCAGCATCAAGCGGCCTGACGTACATCAGTTTAATTTAAGAATATGGTTTAGTCCTTCCAGTTAAGGCACAAGACCATTGGAGGGGAATGACCTTTTGAGGCCTGGCGGGGTTCTGAACAATAGAAAAAGAAAAGAAAAAATATGAAAGGTATTTCGAGCAAAAAATGAAACGCCAAAAAAAGAAAATATGTTGAGGCCTTTGAGTGAAAATGTCGAAATGGTATTATCTGGCAGTGATGGATACGCAATCATTACGTGACCTTACATAAAGTGTATACCACCATTAAATTAATGAAAAAAAAACACTTTGGGGGTTTCGGGCAAAAAAAGTATTACGTCACAGAGTTGCATAATCCTTACGTAAGGTGTGAGCTGTCGTTATGTTACAAACGGGGATTCCCCCATTGGTTTCTGACGCAGGGTTACATACCTGTCCGTTTGAAACGGGGTGTGTTGTGACATCAATGGAGTCGAGTGGGGTGTGTCACAGAGTCTTGCATAGGTATGACGGCTTGAGGTGTTGGTAGCTCCACATATCTAATCCTTTAAAGCATAGGGGTGTGTCTTGTGATGTAACATGCACATTAAATACAAAGAGGTGTGCACCGTGACCTCAGAGGGGTCTAACAGAAACAGCTGACCGCATTGTACAGGTGCGAGGGACTCCATTCCCCTTGTTAATTGAACTTGTGTATTATCCTGACCACATTCTAATTATTTGAAACATCTGGGAATTTCGCCTAGAAACAGGGCTCTCCCATACATACACAGGGGTGTGTGCCTAAAAACAAGGGGTGGCATTTTCTAGTAACTACATTTATTTTCAAACATATCAAAAGCAAGAAACATCAACCATCAAACATAACCATCAAACAACATAATCATCAAACAACATAATCATCAAACAGCAAACTACATAACCATGAAACAAAACATAACCACCAAACATCAAACCACATAACCAACAAACAGCATAACCAACAACCATCAAACATCCAACATAACCAACAAAACATTACCATCAAACCACATAACCAACAACCATCAAACAATAAACATAGCCATCAAACAAAACCAACAACAAACATAACCAACAACAGCGAACATAACATAGCCAACCAACATAACCAACAAACCTCAAACAACAAAACATAACCATCAAACAAAACCAACAACAAACATGACCAACAAACATCAAACAAAAAACATCCAACAACATAACCAACAAAAATAACCAACAACAAACATAACCATCAAACATAACCAACAAATATCAAACAACAAAACATAACCAACAAACATCAAACAACATAACCACAAAATCATTATTGATGACGACTTTACATGGATTTGGACATCTCTATTTGGTTGATGGTTCGGTTATACTGTTTGGTCCTAGGTAGTTGGATAGATGAGTAAGGTCAAAACCTCGTTCAAGTGCACATTTGTCTCAATTGCTGGATTAGGATGATAGTTTTTTTTTTTTTTTTTTTTTTTTTTTTTTTTTTTTTTTTTTTTTTTTGCCAAGTAATTACCTCTAAAACGTAATATAAATAGGCACTTTAAATTTTTATATTTTACTAAAGTAAAATGCCTATTTCTAACATTCTGCGCAACAAAACAGAAATTTTTGCCCGAACAGTGTCAAAATATGAAGCTTATCTCTGTGTCAGAGACTGTACTGCCACGTAGAGGAGTATTGGTCCCTAAAAGTAGGAACAATCCCTACAGACTAAAGGGCTATTATACATAACATCTACAAAGTGTTTTTAACACCTATAAGTATTTAATTCCTGCATACAAGCTATCGGGGGTATATCAGCATCCTCCCCCCAGTGGGATCCTATTTTGATGAATATAGAGGAATGATGGATGAAACTGGATGCATATAATATGGATGCTAAGGGGAGAATGGGTCTCCAATTCTTCCGGTAATATTATGAGTATGACATAAAAAATTACGTAAAGTTGATGCTATTAAGTGGACTGAGAAATCGATCAGAATAAGCTCGGAGCACATTGAAAATTAAAGGGTATTGTAGGCCAGTTCTTATGTAATTTAATTGACATTGATATGATGGTGCTTCACGATTAGTGTCGATTTTTTGTTTTTTGGTTTGAACTAGTGTTTTTTTTTGGTAATAAGTATAATATCATATGCTTTTTAGCATAAAGGCAGAAAAATGAGGAGGCGTTTTCCAGAAGTAGTATTTGCCCAGCAAATTCTCCCTAACTTTATAAATATAACTGTCTGAAAAATTATTTTCTTATTTCTGGCCCCTTTAAAAAAAATATTAAGGGATTATCTTTTTGCTAATAAATTTTTAGTTCCAAAATATTGTTATACAGAAGTTAAAATTTAAAGTAGGTCTAAGGCAGTTGGGTCGGAAACTTTCGTCATGTTAGTATTACACTGCTTATGATCTGAATATAATAACAAAAAAGCACAGAAACTAAACACAAAGTATTTTTGTTTATGAAAGCAATAATCGACATATAAACTTAAAAACAGAAATTATTTCGTGTATGAGGGGGAGTGCCATCCCAAATTCTTTACGGCGAATGCTTAACTGAAATAAAATAGTCCCTACATAAGAAGTCCAGCTCCTTCTCTCTCAACACTGTGCTCTTTACGCTAAAGTCTTATAGTACTTAAACTGAAACTATTTATGAGTGTAATAAATTTGGTTAAGGGGTGATGGCAAGTGTTTGGTTTACCGATTATCTTTTAAAACATTTGAATAATAAATTGTATTCTTTGAAATAAATCCAAACCAACAAATTCTTCCATTTTTGAGGTATTATGGAAAATACTTTTTATTCCCTTCTATTTGCTATTGTTTGAGCAGTCGTTCTTAAAGCATTAAGGACAAGAATTCAAATATTCTTTATTTGATTTTGAGAATTTTTAATTTAAAGCATAGTTCGTATACAAAAATTTTAATTTTATCAAAAAAACTCAAAAAAATATAGCTAAAAGTATTAGAAAGCAGATTGTTTTTGACAAAAATGAAATTCCTCAGTTAACCATATGATCATCATGTGTTTATATATAATGCTAAAATAAAAAAAAAAACTTTTTCTCAAGAAACAGTTTTTATTCAGAGCAAAGTGTTGTTATTTGTCATTGCAGAAACAACAACACAACAACAACAACAAATATATGTCAATGCTAATCAAGGTTTACAAATAAGGGTAGTGCTACTATTTTGTTCCCTCCTTGTCAAAACCTCCAAACGGCTTGAGTGTCATTAGCTTTTCACTGAAGCAATATATGCCGTGAACAGTGTGTTGTCAAAACATTAGAAGTAACAGCAAAGAAAAGAGAGGAAATCACCAATATAAACTAGATTACTAAAAACATCTGATGGAACTAATGGTATTCATTCCTAGAAGCCTTAGCAACTTTGATTTGTTCTTTGTTATTATAAAATAGAAATGTTGGCAATACATTTTGTTTTCATTAAAGCTCAAATGAAGCTCTGGTCTTTGGAAGGCTTAGGGGGCGCTAGCCCTTCTTCTGTTTGTGACAATTTTTAATTGTTTTAAGTTTGGTTTAATTATTCATCTTAATTTCTTTTCATTCTGGATCTCATGTATACAATGATATTAATTTAGGCTTGTTTTAAACTTGAATTGTTATATGACTTTATTTTTCCTCGTCTTCGGATTAATGTGTATTTCTATTTTTCTTTGGAAAAGTACTTTTGGAAAAAAGTTCTTTTTAAATTTGTTTCTGTTTATTCTCAGGTGAAATTATTTTGTAATGCGCTAATTAAAAAGAATACTGTATGCATGAGGTTTTTTTTGGTTTTTCTACCCAACAATTAAAACTTGGATTTGCAAATTTAGACAAAATTTAACAACAATTTCTTATAGTAAATTTACAACGGTATTTAGGGCTGATTACAAGGATGAGAAAATTCTCAGATTGGAAAGTGAAACTTTCAGCTCTTTCAACTGTAGTAGCCTACTCAATTTTACTTCTTATGGTTTGCTCCATGTTTAAGAAAACTATGTTCTTTCATTTTACCCAAGGGCATCGGATTGTAGTGCCTCAAATTTTGCAAAGCCCTGTAATCATAATCCACCCCATCTCTCATCATTGTGTCAAATCTCCCCTTCCCTTCAGTAAAATAGTGTGGAAAATCATGCCTTTTCACAGCCGACCTAGATTTCGAAAACTCCTATGAAATACATCTGAAGATATTAATTTAGAAGAACCGAACGAATAAGAATCCCTTTCTGAAACTTATGAATCATAATAAAGGTACTTAGAATAAAATTTTTGTTTCAGCTTCATCAGTGTCAAGTTCTGTTTGGACGCTTGTTGCTATTTCATTGGAGAGGTATTTCGCTATTTGTAAGCCTCTTCGATCTCGTAGCTGGCAGACTAAGTCTCATGCATATAAATCTATTGTGGCTATCTGGTTTGGAAGCTTTCTCTTTTGTCTTCCTATCGGACTGCTTGCGGAACTCCAACCAATTAGTGAAACTGGTAAGATCCCTTGTATTTGTTACTTTTTAATTAGATAAAACAACTTCCTGGATTTAGAACTAATTAATAAAGATAAAAAAAAACATTTTACTGAGACAACCAGTGGTGCCTTTCCTCAGCTAAAGTCAACCAGCTGTCAAGCACTACGATACTCTTTTGGAATATAAACCTTGCTTTCCTGGAAACATAAACTAATTGTTTTCAACTTTTCCAGTTTAAAAGCACTGTATATCCATGATACTGACTTGGAAGAAGGGCGGAGTTTCACAACATATAATACTTTTGAGGGTCAGAACGTTAGCAAAAAGTGTTTGAACTGTATGAGCTGGGTTTAGAAGCTGAAAAGATAGCAATTTCTCCTCCGTCTTTCGGAGTACCCATGCTTCAGAACCATACTTAACCACTGTCATCACTGTAGCTTCCAATATTTTAATCTTGGTTCACAGATTGGCAGACTTATTTTCCTATTGTTCCTATCTTTTTTCAACTCTGAGAAAACATCCTATGCATTGGTTATTCTACTTTCAACACCTTCACTGAACCCACCGGCTTTAATACCCAGGTCGGTGAAGCTGTCCACTTGATTGATCATTGTTTACCCAAAATCTCCTTTTCACCTTCACCTTCTCCTAAACATAGCGACTTAGTCATCATAAGTTGCATACAATGCTATATCTCTTATGCCAAGATGTTGCAAAAAACCGCCATGATTCAAGCGTTTTTCAACTAGATCTTATTTTCTGAAAATCTCTATTTCTTTTCCTGCAAAAATGAATAGCGTGATGCTTTGTTTTGTTTATATTTCAATAAAACACATAGATATTTGGGCTTTTTGAATAAAAAAGCAATGTATGGGAAGTAAAAAGGGATTTTATTTTACGACTGGACTAGTACTTTGTGGAAAAAGTGGTTCTAGAGCTCTTATACTTGTGTTTCTTAAACAGTAAAATTTGTTTTCTCGTTTTCCAGTAATTTTCTTGCTATACTATAAGTAATAACATTTGCTGTAGAGTCTTGAATTTTGGAAGAAGTGTAGCTTCTTTGACATACAGCTATTGCATGAAGTCTTATTACTAAAAAAATTAAATAATAAAAAAAACAGGATTGAACGAAAACAAAAAGAAACTCAGCTGAATTTTTTTTTGAAATTTACTTAGCTGTAAGGTCTTTTTTCCCTGTTCCCTGCTTGGTAGGTTTATCTAATTGGTCAATAAGAGACAAGTAATCATTGCTATGTTTTACTGATGAAGTAGGTTATACTATCACAAACAGTTTCCGTCCAGTTTTTTCATTAGTATTCGTCAGATCTGTTTTAAAAACTGAGTGTGAGTTAAGTTTGGGAATTACAATAAATGTGACAAATAGCTACAAATGGGATTATCCAAAGTATCCAAAAGTAGAAAACTAGATTATATCTTGAAATAAGAACTTATCTGTTCAGAAAGTCATACTATTACCCCTAAAGACTTGTATAGGTGCTCAATTTCGATTGGCCTTCCAGCGCAGTAGATTTGGCTTGGTGATAATCAAAGCGCCTATTATCGGTTATTTTCGCCTTGGCAACTTCATAGGGAAAGGATGAGATGAAATCGAGGAGGAGCCCTGTTTCATTGGAAGTGGAAACCTCAAGTTCCCTGTTAAGGTTTGAAACTGATTTGAAGGCCAACATTCCCCTCCTTGGGGCACTCCCGCAATCAGTCTGACAACGAATAAAATCAATATGATATCAGTAGGGATGCATCTACTGATACTGTACGTACAAGATTACAGCCAATCAGAGACCCACAATCCCTGTACGAACAAGATTACGTGTCTCTTTCTAGGCCAATCAGAGATCTTTCAAAGCCTAATGGATACAGACAGGAATCCATAATTCTAGGAAATTGATTTACATAATCGACAATGATGAAAATATGACGGTGAATTCTAATGTATCATGAGGGGAATTAAGAAACAATATGGCTTCTCTACTTTAGTGTCAGAGATAAATTCTGGAATTAATATTCTTTCGAAGCCTTTATAGTGTAACTAGGACACTTTAGATAATTTTCAGAAATTCAAACGAGATACAAGGAGATTGAATATATTTAACGTTGGAATTGTTTCCTAGGAAATTTAAATGCGAAAGTGCAAGGATGCCAAAACAAAGGAACATTCAGAAATTACGTTTAGGGGATTATTTGGGCGGTTGTCGACTGTGTTCAGTATAATGCACAAGTACCATTTGAACAGTGTTGTATGGTCCCCTCTTGAGACACAGAAGGGCGCCTTCCTCCTCCCAAATTTTTGGCCCCCTATCCCCATTTTTTTAATACTTTTTTTTGCCCGCTTGAGACACAGAAGGTCCCCCTCCCCCCAAATTTTTTGCCCTCCACCCACGTGTTTTAATACTTTTTTTTGCGCGCTTGAGACACAAAAGGCGCCCCCTAACCCGAACTTTTTTGGCCCCCTCCGTCTTTTTTAATACTTTTTTTGCGCGCTTGAGACACAGAAGTGCCCTCCCCCCTCATCCCCCCAACTTTTTGGGACCCTCCCCACATTTTTAATACTTTTTTTTACGTATTTGAGATACAGAAATTAACAAACAGTTAAAGGTTAAAAGGTTAAAGGTTAAAGGTTAACAAACAGTTAAAGCTGAAAAGGTTTTTCAGCTAAAGCAGGGAACAAGTTTAAAACTTCTCTAACATCACACACATGTTCTTTTCTTTCTTATAACAAATATTATTATTGCATTTTTATCGTTTTTAGTTTTTGGATGTTTTCAAACAGTTCGTGGTAACGAAAGGCTACGAGCCCGAGAAAATTTACCTGATTTTTTAAAGAGAGGGAAACATCCCCTAAAAGTGAAAGAATTTTAATGAAAATCACACTGTCAGATTCAGCGTATCAGAAAACCCTATAACATAGGTTTCAAGCTCATATCTGTAAAAATCTGCGACTTTGTATTTTTTGCCAGAAGAAAAATATACGAATATAGAACTTGGTTACGTAAGTTAATTTGCAAATTACGTCAGAACCAAATTTAGAGACAGCCATTTAGCAAAAGAAAAGTAAAATTTTTAAGCAAATTTTGTTTACTTATTCAATGACGGTGAGCCAAAATAAAAGCTGCATTAACTAAAAAACGATCAGAAATTAAATAAAAAAAAACAAGTTTTTTAAACTGAAAGTAGGGAGCGACATTAAAACTTAAAACGAACAGAAATTATTCTGTATATGAAAGGGGCTGTCCCCTCCTCAACGCCTCGCTCTTTACGCTAAATTTTGAGTCTGTCTCACAATTTTATTTTTTAAAACAATAAAAAACTTTAGCGTA
>JAQQPU010001990.1:24821-61719 GCA_029168905.1 Artemia sp. Kazakhstan ARC1039 | reverse complement strand
AATTAAAATCAAACAAAAAGCTTTCATCCAATTTTCAGTTTTTTTTTTATTCTTAGTTGTAAGACTTTACAGGCTACAGTATGAGAACTGTGGCATGCAGTAAACATTTCATGATAAAACTAAAACTATTCGCATTTCAACGCAATCATTTTTTATATCAATTGGGCTTTTCAAAAAACAAACTTGACGGATTTGGCAGGGACAAAAATTCAATAACACTTTATGGATACAAACTTTTTTCGGATTTACTAAAGACCTTCAATGTAAAATTATTTGTATACCTGTAAAAGAGTCAAATAAACAGTAAAATGACAAACAACTTTTGGAATACAATTCGATACTTTCTAAAACCGAACTTAGTGAGTCTGACGTCGAAAAAAGCCAAAAAACTTGTCTTGATACAAACTGCTTTCAGATTATGTAAAGAACTTAAAAATAACAGTGTTCGCGTAGTACAAAAGAATCAAATAAAAGTCACATGCTCTTGTTACACAATTTGGTATTTTCAAAAATAACCCATGTGAGGAAACTTTGACATTCACCCTTTTTCTGCTAAGTTGAATTTATTTTTTAATACCAATGACTATTTTCTTATCTAAAACTTGTTTTACTACCGTGCCAATCACCCAATATTAAGCATCTCCTAGGTATCTCCTAAACAATTCACACAAGAAAAGCCAGTATTATGTAACACTCTTAATGTTACAATGTTTATAACATTGTTACAACAACGTCTTAATGTTTACAACAAAGACAAATGACAACAATTACTATGTTTCAAGAGTCAAACGGACCCTTGAAACATAATGAATTTACTGAAGATCGAAAATACTGCTACACATGCTAACAACTTACTGTAGCACGAAGCCGTCTGAGACCAACACGGCTGCGCATTCTTCTCCTCCGCCTTAATCTATTCAGAGTGTTACTCTTTACCACCGTCCACCAACACGGCTGCGCATACCGTCCATTGTGTTCTAATTCCCCTTAAATTATTCCTTATGACTTCCTTTCACACCATTTACGGACGACTTCCTTTCCGTTTGGCTGCATATGGATGGCCAAAAAGTATATTGTTTTGCGCCGTGTCACCTTCATCCGTAAAACGGGGCCTACCCATCTAAAAAACGACATAGAGCAGTTTGGAGGCTTCTGCCTCTTCGGTCCGCTCTCGGACAGTGACTGATTGTACCATGTCGAAGCCGTTGCACATTAATCTTACCTCATGGAAAACTTCTGTCGGAGAAATTATGGATGCCGGGCAAGGCAGAGCAGCGTCTAGTGCCCGTCAAAAGTAAAGTAAATAAGTAATCTTATTTTTCTTCCTTACGCCTTGTAGCCCTAGAACACTGGTGTTGATAAAAAAAAAATTTCACCGCCTTCTGGAACTGATGCAACACCCATTGCACAGCTTAAAAGCGTGTATTGCAGGATTTTTTCTTTTACAATTGTCTACGTGAGTGACATCTGAACCAATTCTTATCCGTTATGAACTATTAAAGTTCGTTTTTACTGACCTAAAGTTGAGTTTTTTGTAGGTATGACTAGGTAACTCAGTGCTATTACACTAAAAAAGGTAGTACTAGGCAACACCGTCGTTGTTAGTTCGCAATAGACAAAGACAAACGAGTGTAGTTACCACATTTCAGGGGTCAAAGGGAAACCTAAACATACTGAACTCAATCAACAGCGGGACACTAAGCTCGATGAAAGGAATTTCGGTGGTTGTGGAAATGAGGGACGCCCGTTGCCCAGCTTCAAGGCTTGTGTTTCAGGATTTTAAGATGATATTTCTAAGTTTACCCGAAGTTTGAATCACTGGCCATACGTCTTGAAATTTTGAAGCATCCATTACCTTAGTTGAATGTGCTTCAAATGGCGTACGGATGTCAACGCTCATTATTTTACCCATTGACTATATCTGTGGACCGTTGTTCAAACTATCAAAAATTGGTTGATTAATAAGTAGGATTGCTTTTGTTTCATACTTTTTGCTAACCGGGTTTCTATATAATGGTAAAATACAATTAGTGCAAGTTGTTTTCTGGTACATAGTTGAAGATTTGTCCCAACGATTCCGTAGAAATTCCTACCAGAACATTGGTGGCGGGCAATGTTTTATAGTGTATAAAGTTTGTATGAACGTGGACTGGAATTGTTGCAGTGAACTCAGTATTGGCTAATAATTCATGATTGTTAATTAGTTTCAATACCATATTGTATTACCTGAAATTGCTTTTTACTTTGAAATCATGTTACTTGTTTGCTGCATTGGTATTACCTACGAATATTGCAATATTTTTTACGATAATGGAGAGAATATTTCCCCCCACAAATGTTGATAGATTCCTTATTATTGAAATACCCAAAGTGTTGTGTTGTTTGTGTATACTAATACAGCAAAGATGGAAAACGACAAATCAAGCGTTTTGGCTCAGGTGTAGACGATAAGATTTCATATTTCTAAGTCATGGGTTCGACCCTACCATTTGTTATTTTTTAGAATATATTTAATTTTGGTTGATAGTCACATTAGGGGAGAAAAAAATTGTTTATTAGATTATTTTATGCTTTTATGCATACTGATTGATAAATGTTTGATTAAATTTTTAGATCTTTCCTCTTTGAAAATGATTTTTGAAAGTCATTTTTGAAAAGTGGAAAGTCTACACGGTTTTGTCTCACGGCTGGGGGGCCAATTTGAAACTTTAATGGAACAGATTTGTCTAAGGTGTGGGGGACGGCTTGTGATATAACTTCGAATTTTTGGATAGTTGGGGGGGGGGATTTTCTTTCTAATGCTCACGAAAAAAATATATGCTCTTTAGCTATTTGATATATTTTTCACACATCTGGATGGGCTCATTTTTTGCTTTTTTTCAGAATTTTCAATATCTCTGTTGGGTAGTGTTTTTTCTCTCTCTCATTAGTACAGTTGACCCTTAGACCTAATTGACTTCATTCCATTTTTAAGCTACCACAATCACTGCAACGAAATCACAAAGGTTGGACTGATTGGCTTGCCAAATGTTGGTTTCTTAATAAAATCCAAAATGTTCCTAAGATAGTAAGTCCAAAGTATTTTTATACAGTTTGTCTTACGGGCTTTCACTTCCTTAATGGGAAATAGCAGTCCAAAAAACTTGTCTCCGTGTTCTCTAAAGATAAAGCTTCTAAAATTACTTCATCTGAGAAGCTATTTGCTGTGAGTGTGTTTCTGAACAAAAGAAGTGAGGAATTGTGTACTCGGTCTTATCCAGCGTATTAAGGAGAATGCATGCATTAAAGAACCAAGGACAGTGAAATGGGGATCTAATTTTTGAATCGGCTAAGTGAAAATTTACACTTCCATAATTTTCAAAAAAAGTTAGAAGAAATCGGGAATTCACTTTCTATTGAAAAAGACTAAATACAGTCCTACCGACAGTTTGCGAAATTTAAATAATGACCGTGGGTGTGAAACAGAACAAATGGGTGTAAAACAGCAAAAATAGACTAAATGGGGATAAAACAGCAAAAAATAGGTGTAAACCAGCAAAAAATGGGCTAAGTGGGTGTAAAACAACAAAAAATGGGTGTAAAACAGCAAAAGTAGGCTAAGTGGGTGTGAATCAGCCAAAAATGGGCGTAAAACAGCAAAAAATAGGCTAAGTGGGTGTAAAACAGGCAAAATGGGCTTAAAACAGTAAAAAAAAAGCGAAGTGGGTATAAAACAGCAATAAATCGTTTTAAAACAGCAACAAATAGGCCAAGTGGGTGTAAATCAGCCAAAAATGGGTGTAAAACAGCAAAAAATAGGCGAAGTGGGTGTAAAACAGGCAAAGTGGGTGTAAAACAGAAAAAAAAGAATAGGCAAAGTGGGTGTAAAACAGCGAAAAATCGTTTTAAAACAGCAACAAATAGGTTAAGTGCGTGGAAAACAGTAAAACAGGGTGTAAAAACGTGTGGCACAAAACAGCTTAAGAAGGCTTAGCTTTCTTTTGGAGATGTGGTCGTCTCATGGAGTCAATAGATTGTTGGAACTTTTGCCGATGAAAACCCTAATCGATCTTAGCCCCTTATATTTTTTTATTTATTTTTAGAATGCAATGTGGCAAGTTCCACTTTGCCACTGGCAATACCGACAAAAATGTAGGATTGTCATAGAACTGGAAACAACCAATTAAAAAAAAAGAAAATCGCGGGTTTCAGGAATGAAAAGATTTGGATGGGCCCTTTAGGCAAAAGCTACGTTTATTTTATATCTCCTTATAGCCCCCCCCCCCCTACAAAAACTCTAAGCAAAATATCTACATGTGGACGAATATTTGGTTCTTTTCTGTTTTGGATCGATATCGGAGAATTCGTTTTGCTGGTTCTAAATTGTTTGAAGTAATTAATTGAAACTTTTTAGTTGAAGGATGCGCTGTTGAATGTATAGAACCTGTAAAATGTACTATTGGTTTTCTTCTTTAGAGTTTTCCTGTTTGCTATCAAATGGGGCTTTAAGCTTATACCCCACGTGCAAGTTTCTGAGTATATTATTTGCATTCAGTCCTAGAGATTTTAATGTTTGAACGTACGATAGGAATTTCCTATCACTTGATAGCTTAGATTCAGCTTTATCTATCGACTGAATTATATTTTTGAAATTTGTTTTGCATTCTCTTATTTAAAAATAAGTTGAAAATTGGTTGAAAACGTGGAAAATAGGAAATTTTCTCAATATTGTAAGCAAATTTAGTGAATTCTAGAAGAGAAAGTCCAATTAACATCTAATTCTGGATTGGTTAATGGATAGGTCTGAAACTAATAAAACCAATCGAATACCGGTAGGTACCGTTTGTTAACCGTGAAAGTGTTTTTGCAGGCTTGTCGTAAAATAGCATATTTTCCAGGGAAAATAAACATTTATTTAAGAAATTCGCTTGTTGGAGAATCTAACTCTCGATAAGGCATACTACCCAGAATTCAATGAGTAACTGTCTTATCGTTTTTGCCTGACAAGATTTTAAGACGTGTAGAGCATACTGCCATCTACAAAAATATACATGAATATGCTAAGTATTCACGAGCATGCTAGGTACATTTCGGCGTGCTTATATAATAAGAGTATATTTGTCGTTTTGCCGTCTTTTTGTTAGAACATAGCTTAAAGGTTGAAAGAGAACTATTAAGACGTGTAGAGTTCAGCTGCTGCATAATGATAGTTAATAGTTTTTTGGTATATCAAGAGAAAGTATAGTAAATAAATGAAATAATAGTTGGCCATAATTAATTAGTATAATCCCCAAGGCATGCATGATTGCTTAGAACAAGTATTAGAAATTAATTGTACTACAACTATCACTTACTATTGTTTGCAGCAGAAAGCCATCTGATGTTAAAACAGCTGTGCGCACTCCTTCTCCATCCCAATCTGTTTAAAGCTTCACTCTTAATCTTCCCATGAACTTTCCATTTCTTTTAAATTCTTTCTTAAAACCTCTTTCCAACTCTTGGCTGTTCAGCCCAGATGGATGTCCAAAAAGTATAATATTTGGCAACTTATTGTTCTTATTCCGGCTTAGCCATCTCAGCGTTTATTCCACTGTTGTCCTAGAAAACGGGATCGAACTATATTTTTCGTACTGCTCATTTTCTTTACATAGGCAGTCAAAACATTTGAATACATATAGATATTGATAAATAGATGGGCAAGTATTTTTAAAGAATTTAAACCTTTATAATATATGATTGTTTGAATTGTTTGAATTCATTAGTTGAAAATTTTTGGTTGAAGAATGCGCTATTGAATATATACTTCCTGTAAAATCTACTATTGGTTTTCTTTTTTTGAGTTTTCCTGTTCGCTATCCAATTAGGCTTAAAGCTTATATCCCACGTGCAAGTTTCTGAGCATATTATTTTTATTCAGTCCTAGGGATTTTAATGTTTGAACGTACGATGGGAGTTTCTTATCACTTTATAGCTTAGACTCAGCTTTATCCCTATAGTGAATTATATTTTTGAAATGCGTTTTGTATTTTCTTATTGAATAATAAGTTGAAAATTGGTTGAAAACGTGGAAAATGGGAAAATTTTCAATGTTGTAAGCAAGTTTAGATAATTCTCTAAGAGAAAGTCCAATTAACATCTAATTCTGGATTGGTTAATGGATAGGTCTGAAACTAATAAATCGAATCAAATATCGGTACGTATCGTTTCTTAACCGTGAAAGTATTTTAGTTGTAAAATCGCGTGAATTATTAAAGTATATTTGAAATTCTTAACTGTGAAAGTAGCTTGTCGTAAAATCGCGTGTTTACCAGGAAAAATAAACATTTATGTAAGAAATTCTCTTGTTGGAGAATCTAATTCTCGATGAGGCATGCTACCCAGAATTCAGAGTAACTCCACTTTATCGTTTTTGCCTAACAAGATTTTAAGCCCTGTAGAGCATACTGCCATCTACATAAACATACTTGAGTATGCTAAGTATACTTGAGCATACTAGGTACATTTCGGCGTGCTTATATAATAAGAGTATACTTGTCGTTTTGCCGTCTTTTTGTTAGAATATAGCTTAAAGGCTGAAAGAGAACTATTAAGATGTGTAGAGTTCAGATGCTGCCTAATATAGTAGTTAATAATTTCTGGTATATCAAGGAAAAGTATAGTAAATAATTGATATAATAGTTGGTGGTAATTAATTAGTATAATCCCTAAGGCATGCATCATTGCATAGAACAGGTATTAGAAATTAATTAGACTACCACTATCGATAAATAGAAGTTCAAATAGGGATAAAACCCTTTTAATAGACAGTGTTTCAATTGGGATTTTATCCCTATTTGAACTTTTATTTATCGTCATGAAAAGGCAGTGTGGTCTCCGAAATTATCTACCACCACTATCACCTACTGTTCTTTGCAGCAGAAAGCCATCTGATGTTAAAACAGCTGTACACATTCCTCCACCATCCCAATCTTTTTAAAGCTTCACTCTTAATCTTCCCATGAACTTTCTATTTCCTTTAAATTCTTTCTTAAAATTTTCCTTTAAATTTCCTTTAAATTCTTCCCACCTTCTGGCTTTTCAGCCAGATGGTTTAAAAGCCATCTGGCTTTTCCAAAAAGTATATCTTCCAAAAAGTATAATATTTGGCAACTTAATATTCTTATTCCGTAACATGTGGCTTAGCCATCTCAGTGTTTATTCCACTGTAGTCCTAGAAAACGGGATCGAACTAAATTTTTCGTACTGCTCATTTTCTTTACAAATAGGCAGTCAAAACATTTAAATACATATAGGTATTGATAAATAGATGGGCAAGTATTTTAAAGAATTTAAACTTTTATAATATGTGATAATATTTTGAATAGTTTTTCTATTTAAGGCTTCTATTCCAGTCTTATCTGTCTGCATCTCAGGCACTCAAATAGAGACTAGAGGATTTCAGTTATGATTAAACCACTCCTTCTTTATATAAAAAGGTTTTTCCTTTTACGGAATGAAATTGCCCATTCATCTTTCAAATAGTTATTGAAAGATAGCTCTTCTTTGAAAACGTGTTTTTCCTTTGAGGAAAACCTTAAAGGAATCTTTTCATGCATTAAGGATTTTGTCTCTTCAACCCTTAATGGTAATCAGCAGCAAACAACGGTAGGAGTGTAAAGTTTAGTAAATAGAATTTAGAACCGCATAATGACCTGGGGGGGGGGGCGGATGCTCCAATTAGGAGCTTGAGACGGTAAAGGCTCTCCCTGAATTTTGAAAAATCCGTTTCTTTGTATTTTCCTAAAAAAACTGCCCCGTCCCTGGAGATTCCTAGATTTGAAAATACTGGAATGAAGATATTTTTATCTTTATTAAAAAAGTCTTTGCGCGAATTGACGTTTCTGTGAACGCTGTGAAATTCTAAAGTGGCAACTTACGACTGGTTGATGCGGTGATATTGAAAAAGCTGTATTTATCATGTTGGATAGGAAGGCCGCTTCCCCAAAAACAATAAAAATTGCAGAAACACGTGTTTGCCTAAACTTTTAGCAAAAAAAACATTATATAATAATTTTTTGTTGTTGAGCCCTCACGTACCCCTTTTACTGTGACTTAAAATCAACTATGTTTTGCCATCTATATCTCATTCACCAATGCCAGTTACGAGTGGATTACACCGTCAGCAAAATTCTTCTGTTTGAGATGAACACACCGGATATATCCACGGCCAGGGCCATATCTAGGATATTGACTTGGTGGAAAGTTAAGACGTTTGAGGAAGGGTGAACTGGGTGCCAGAGAGGCTCCTTAGGGGCTGAATCCTCACGTAAAACGCTTTAATGGGTTCTAGAGAAACCATTATTATTCAGTTTTGGCATACTGGAGTAGTTTCGAACAGACCTGGTCAAATTCCCGTGTTTTCCCCCAGATTTCTCCAGTTACCCATTCAGAGCTGGCTTGACTCTGGCTAAGCTTACAGAGTACCATTATTAATCCCCCGTTCCAGACTAAATAACCAGCGACACCAGGACTCGAACTCGTGTCCTCAGGATTTCAAGTCCAACGTGCTAACCACTTGGCCAGGACAGCTCAGATGCTTTAAAAGAAAGGCCTAATTTGCCATATTTGCAACTAAGCACATAAAATTTTTCATGCAGCGACAACTTGGTTAAGGTTTAAAATACCACATAATTAAGGAAAGAAAGGTTTAAGAATTAAGCTTAAATGTTTAAGAAAATATGTAATTCATCGTAACTTTTTTCTGGGCTTTTAAAACAGCATTGTTATAAAGTGGCGATGACGTTGGCGGACTCCTTGGTAGATACCCTTCCACACTTCAGCCCAGACTTTGCTTGATACGAAATCATTCCGAACTGGCACTTTTATGATAACTTTCAGTCATCCATACATATTTTTGAATACCCTCACAATAAGATATTAAAACCTCGACTTTTCACAGGACGTTTCTTTTAGTGAAGTTCTTTTATTTGATGGTCCTTAAATCCCCAATTTGTAATGAAAATCAGTAATGACCTTCATGGAGAAGATGAAAATTATGAAATTATCTTAGTCTTTAACATAGAATGTTTAAAAACTGTTTATGTTGATGGCAATCGGAGACTACGGAATCAAACAGGGAAGAAAAACTCTCCTGGACTTAGATTATGCTGATGATTTTAAGCATCCCAGATGAAAGTGTGAGCAAAATGAATGGACTTTCAGAGGTTTTGCGAGTTCAGGGTGCTAGAATAGGTTTGAAAATTTTAAGAAGACTATGTCACTAAGGCTAGGAATAAGTGAAGATGAAAACTTTGCGATGGGTAACGAAAAGATTGATCAGGTCGACAGCTTCACTTACCTTGGTAGTATTATTAGTGAAGACGGTGGAAGCAGTGAAATGTTAAAAGTAGAATAGCCAAGACGTAGGGTGTTTTTTCACAGTTAAAATTTTCATGAAAAAATAGGAAGATAAGCCTACAAACCAAGATTTGAATATTGGAAGCTGCAATGATAACAGTGGTCTACAGTGTTTTCGAGAGAAATTGCCTACGGATTATTCTGGGGACCGGCTGACTTGACCGTATTCGAAACAAGCAGCGAAAAGTGTGGTTCAATCCCGCTTTCTAGGGCTATAATGAGAGAAAGGTTGAGATGGATAGGGCACGTTCTGCGGATGAAGGATGGCAGATTGCTGAAGATTGTTCTTTTCGTCCAACCGTCTAGGGCTAAACGGAAAGCAGATCGTCCGTGATTAGGGTGGGAGGATGTCATAAAGAAAGATTTAAAGGAAATTGGAACTTCCTGGAAGGATGTAAAGAGGAAGGCTTTGAATAGATTGGTATGGAGGAGGAGCGTGCGTAGCTCTGTTGTCTTCAGGTGGCTTGGTGCTGCGATGAGTTGTTAGTAGTAGTAGTAGTAGTTTTGTTGACGAAAAAATTTATTCGTAGAAAGTCTTCAATAGTTAGAGTAGTCTTACGGGAAATAAAAAATTCACCTAGTATTTAACATAATTTAATGTAAGCATTTAATATAAAAGTTGGAAAACTATGTTGATGCCAATGTTTGTTCTTAGCAAATCTTGTACAGCGAGAGCTGTCTTACGGAAAGAAAATAATTCATTTAGTTTTTGCTAATCCATTACATTTTTTTAATCGAAATAATCTTTTGAAATGTTTTCATTTTACGTCCTAACATAACTGCATTCTTCTCAAATATGCCGTTTTAAATGAGAATTTACTGTTTCAGTATGTAGTATGTATTTCAGTATGTATTTCAGTATGTATTTCAGTATGTAGTCAGGGTATTTCTGTTGTTTTAAAAACTATTCAATTCTGTTCCTTTTAAATCTGTTTTTTTTTACTAAAGATATCATAGTCCTTTTCAATGTTTAATGAACTTCCAATAATATAAATTATAAATGTTTACAAACTTTGAGAATAGAATCTACAGAATGTATAAATATTGAATGACTTTAACTAATTCCACTCTTCGACTATCACATTCACAATCACTAATTCCACATATCACATTCACTAATTCCACTCTTAGACTATCACATTTCCACAATCACATTTTACTCCTTTTAATGCTTCTGTCCTTTTATCGAACTCCAAAATGTTGGAAACAAAGTTCTTTTCTTATTATTCGCTTTTGTAGCAAATATGAACAATTAACCAAAACTTTGCTTTTGGGTTTTATACTACACACTGAAAATATAGAGCCACCATGAAATATAAAGCTCGCTGCATTTTCCGCTGCAATTATCACTGCAATTTTGAATATTTGATTTTGCTTTCAAACGTCATTGCCTTCTTCTCAAATATGCTGATTGAAATGAGAATTTCTAGAGTCGACTTTTAGTCGGGGATTTTCTGTTCTTTTTATTCTTTTCTTTTTAAAGATGTGAAAGTCCTTTTCATTGTTCAACGAGATTCTCATCATATAAATGGTAAATTTTGAAGAACGTTCAGTAATAGAATCTACACAACGTATACATGTCGACTGACCTTAACTAACTCCGATCTTCCATTACTTACACGATCAGAGTCCACTATTCCTGTTAATGCTTCTAACTCATCTTTTTAACACACTTCATAGGCGTTGAAAGCAATATTCTTTTCTTTAATATTTGCTTTTGTAGCAAATCTGAAATATTTCTGCAAAACTTTGCTTTCGGATTGTATACTACAGTAGTATACTTTTATCCTACTGACATACTGTCTGAAAATACAGATATGCCATGGAATAAATAATTTCTTTGTCCTGCCATGGAATATAAAGTTGGATTGATTTTCCACTGCCATTGCCACTACAGCTTCGGAATATTTCACTTTGCCTTCTTTTCAAAATGCTGATTTAAATTAGAATTTGTAATGCCGACTTTTAGTCAGAGTTTCACTGTTATTGTTATATATGTTCTTTCTATTTTGTTCTTTTTACATCTTTTTAAAGACGTGAAGGTCCTTGTCAACGTTCAACGATATTCCAATTAATAACTAATAAAATTCGGGAATAGAATCATTAAAACATATAAATGTTGAATGACATCAACTAAATCGACCATTTCACAATTAGATTCCACTACTTCTGTCAATGTTTCTGTCTCTTCTTTTTAACAGACTTCATAGGTGTTGGAAGCAAGTTCCATTTTTTAAATATTCGCTTTTGTAGACAATCTGAATATTTTTTGCAAAATTTTGCTTTCTGATTTTATACTACTGAAATAAATTCTGAATTCAGTACTCCACTAGAATATTCCACTAGAATACGCAAATACTCGATTTTACGTTCTAACGTTATTGCTTTTTTTCTTAGGATCACTAAAATGAGAATTCGTTGAATTGGAATTAGTCAAGGTTTTCTTTTCCTTTTTAAACCTAGAGCTGTAGAATTTTTGAAAAAAGTCTTTTTTAAAAGAAAAAAAAACAAGATCCTGGTAGCAACAGTTTCACTGTTCTGTTTATTTTCTCCATAATATCTAATAAGACATCTGTCGAATTTGTTTTTTTCCCTTTCCTTGGGAATTTATATTTCGTGTCAAAGAACTAAAAGTATTCTACTGATACTGGTTTTAATTTCGGAAGAACATCAGTTAGTTAGAGGATAGTATCTTTTGACCCCCACCCCCGGACAGTTGTAGTTTTATGGAGGCTGAAGGAGCTGTGTGGAGGAGTCTGATTTCAGAAGAACAGCACTTACTTCGAGGCTAATATCTACTGAACCCCCTCCCCACAGACGATTGTAGTTGTATGAAGGTTAAGGGAGTTGTACGGAGGGCTTTAATTTTGAAAGACAAGACAGATAGTTCGAGAATAATATTTTCTAAAAGTTGAAGTAGGTTGAAACAGCTTTATGGAGAATCTTAATTTAAAAAAAATGACGCTAAGTTTGTGTATAATATCTGCTGAAACTCCCCCTGGGACAATTTCATTTGTAAGCAGGTTGAAAAAGTTGTATGAAGGACTTTTATTTCGGAAGAACAGTACTTAGTTCGTAGATAATATCTACTGAAACTCCCCCAGACAACTACAGTTGAATGGAGGTTGAAATTTACGTGATGAAGGTTTAGCTGCTTAACATAAATTTAAGCGAACTGTCATTCGGTGAGATTGTACCAGACTGTATCAGATCTACCACAAAACTTTCATTGATGTTGCGCATCACGCACATTTATTGGGTGTTGGGTGTACCCATAGACTTATTAATTTGTAATAGACTACAGATAGTATTTATTTTGGTGAGCCCCTTTCGCGTTTTCTTCCGTGGCACCAGTAAAGGTTTATGAGTTTTTTTTTTCCGACGAACACTGTATTTTAAGGTCTGCTTCTCTAAATCGCAACTCGATTACAATTTTACTGCCACTATTCTTGTTGGATACCCTGTGGCAGCATAGTTGATTGGGGCTCTGCTTGGCAGTATGGGGCCTAAGGATCAGCCCCCTAGCGGCAAGGTTGGGTGACAGTCTTGCTACTTGTCCCTGCAAAAATGAGCCAGCAACTGGAACGCTTAGGAGGATTTTTTTTATATTTTTTTAATTTCTTTTGGATGCATGATGGCTCTTTCCCTATTCGCGTGTTTCAGTGTAGTATAGGCATTATATTGTATTTCTTTATGTAACAAATTATATGGGCATAATTGAACTGTTCGCTGATTTCGACCTCAAATGGCCAACTTTACTTGAAAATGGTGAATGAAGAGGAAGATATATGTCATTTGCAGTTTATCACAAAAAAAATATTTCACAATCTTTCTCGTTGCCCATAATACAGTAAACTTAAAAATAAATCACTTAACGCAATTGAGCTTGCTTATTATTTTCAATAAAATACTGTTTTAAAAATTTGCAAATGCTGGCAATGAATCAGAAATAGGGAGGAGGAGACTGGACAAGGCTATTCTGACAGTGGTGCTGATGTTGCTTACGATAATTTTCAACGAGCTGTCACTTATTGAGACCATATTAGATCTGATGCTTCGCTCTGTCGCTATATGCGTGGTTGTTATAGCTGTATGCGAGGGTGGTTGAGTTGTTTGATCTACGCTTTGTACTGAGAACATTTCTTAGCAAAAAGATAAAATGTATTCATTATCACTTGCATATACGTAGTTTTGGATGATAACTGTGTACTCTTTTTGAGTTTTCTGAGCAAGTTGCTAAGAAATTTTGTCAAAAGGAGAAAAATTAAACCCTTACGCTGAAATCATCATAAGGATGAGGTGTATTGAAGCTGAAAATCATGGCCCTTAGCTACAGATAACAACCTATCCCCCAATACATAAGTCTCATACCCTGTAATGAATTGAATACCTGCGTTAAAATGGCTTTTTAACCTTTTAGTCTTCAGGGGTTCTTTTCTGTTCGAAATACAGTCTATATAATAGCAGTTGAGCTACTCCATACCTCCATCCAACCAACAGTGATTTCCGGCAAAGTTAACATAAGAAGAAAAAACGCGAAGGAGAGGATCAACTTGTTCTTCTAGAAGAAGAAAAAAAGAAGTCTTTTCTGCTAGAAGAATAAAATTAAAAAAACAAGACTTTGAAGATTGAAGTTATCAAAATTTGACTTATAAACAAGGAATATAAAAAAATTAAACATTTATATATGCAATATAAAGAATCCATACTAGGGGTATCCTTATTTAAGACAATGTAGTTACGTGCCAAATTTTGAAAGACCTTTTTTCAAGATTATTCTAAAAATAATATTGGGACGAAGAGGAAGGGAAAATTTTATATACTAGGTGACCGATTAGCTACAATAATCAATCAACACATTCAAACGAAAACCCACCCCGTTGCGTACTTTTACTAAATTTCTAACTTTGAAAATTTATCCGACATACTCAAAATTATGAAAGGCTTATTATTCTCTCTATTTTTCAGTCTTCACCAGACAATTGGGATTGTATTTTAATGTTAAAGTATACAATTGATTTGTTACTGAATTTTTTTCAGGTTGTATTTTGGCGGAGCTTTTTACTGGTTACCCTTTGTTTCCTGGGGAAAATGAAATGGAGCAGTTAGCCTGCATTATGGAGATCCTTGGTCTTCCTCCTGACGCAGTGATTCACACTGCCTCTAGAAGACGCCTATTTTTCGGTAAATATTTTCTTACTATAACTGTATTTATTAGTAACACAAACACATCAAAAAGCTAAGCAGTGAAGTAGAACACGATGAAATAAGAAAAAACCCCAAATTAATATGTGACAAGAAAGAGAATTCGCAAAACGCTGATAAAACAAACGAATCCAACAACACAAGTCGGCAAGCGCCGTTGCGTCGATTTCGACAATTTATCGTATAGATTAGTCAGGTTCACAAAAATATTCCGATACCGAAGAGGGAGACAAAGGAGAGACTCACTGGAACAGAAATAAGAATAAAAAGCCAATGTGTGTGTGAATCTTTTCAAGGGGGGATAGATCCGTTGGTTAATATTGCTTCTAGTGATGTAGTTATAAGTTATCCCTTTCTTTTACTATATGACTAATACGAACTATGAGAATGTGATCTGTAAACATATCAGTAAATGAAATATCATATCTCGCCTATGCTGATGACCTGTTTTTAGTATAAGCCGTACTAAAACCGGTTTTTCTAATATGGTTCGTCTCGTTGCTACTTCTTTCTCGGATATTGGCCTTTCTTTTGACGTAGATGATGTGAATATCTTTCTTTAAAAAAAATGTAGTTCTCCCCTTCTGCGCCATGGTTTTACTATCCCTCTTGTACGTCTTCTCCGCTAGCTGAGGATTTCTATTACTAACAATCTTCTATGCCAGCGCACAGTCTCAGATATTAATAAGAAAATACAATTAGGATACGCTTAGATTGTTGCTAATTGAGAGACATATAACAGACGTGTGATGGTCAAACTCTATTCAACTCTCTGTGACCATTCAATTCTTTTGCTTCTGTAATTTTCCCCCTTCTTATGAAAAAAGAACTAAAAAGAATCATGATTAATTATTTTCGATTTTGTAATTTTTCCGTTATTTTATAATAAAACACAAAAGTGTGTGCCATCCCAAACTCCTCGTTGCGATCACTTTTTATGATTATTTCCTTCTCAGAAGAAATTTCAGAATTCGTGCCTGATACTTACGCCTCTCTAATCGTTTGTCCTTTATTCCTTTAGTCTGATTGCACTGCTTTTGTTCGTATTTCTCTGCATCACCGCTTTATTAATTTCCTTCAGCCGTGTCTTTTTTCCATCCTTTTAAGTTTATTTTTTCTCGTTCTTGTAATTTAATTGTTATGCATTACTCTTTAAGTGCTTTCTTTGTGTTTTTTATGCGTGTTTTGTTCTATTTCCGTTAGATTTTGTTACTACAAATTGTTTTAGATTTTTTGTCGTTAGATTCTTGGATTTTTGAAACCGGATTCTTGTTAGAAATTTTTTGTTCGTGATATTACAGTAAAACTAGCATTACTGCCCGGAAAGCTCTCAAGCACTGCTTGTATTCGTATTTCTCTGCATCGCTTTATTAGTTTCCTTCAGCTGTGTGTATTTTTTCCTCCTTTTATGTTTATTTTTTCTCGTTCTTTTAATTTCATTTTAGTGTAATACTCTGTAAGTATGTTGTATGTGTTTTCTATACATGTTTTATTCCATTCTTGTGTCTTTTCTATGTGTTACTCCACGTATTCTGCTATTGTATAGTGTATCTGAATAGAGGTTGTTATATAATAATAGAGGTTAATAATAATGAGATGTTGTTCTGGGGAAGCAATACATGAAGCATTATTCAGGTCTTCGTTTTTATTTAAAAAAAGTTTAAGCGAAAAAAGAAGTTTTGGGATTCTTGTTTGGCCCTCAAATCGGCCAACTTGGCAGTTGTGGAAAATGAGTCGAGTCCCAGAAAAGAGGAATTACTATAATAATCTTTGAAGAAAGGAAAACACTGAAGTCTGAGTAATATTATAAACGTGGATTTGTTTTATGGTTTATTCATCTTTATCAATGTCCATCGACTGAGCTGCGTAAAATGTAGCAGACCTGACTTGCAACTCCCCTTTAAAACTAAAGTTGGCTAATAAAATGCGGCAAATTTGGACTTTCTTTATTGACAACCATGTCCTTCGCAATATTTTCTCAAGGTGATTCAAGGTGATTTCTCAAGGTTTTCAGACTATTTTGTTATTTGGAAGTTCTTTTATCTTTCTCTTTCTCTCTCAAAAGCAATTTGATTTGCAAATTGGCAAATTTTGAACGCCACAAAGGTACCTTCTCAGATGGTGGTAAAGTTTATCAATACCGTAATGAGGAATCGTATAAAGAATATAGAGAAATCTGAAAAAAAATCAGCAGCACAAGAACTCCGGGGGGGGGGGAGATATCTCAACTCTGGTCTCATAAAAGTATAAATCTTTAAAAGCTTCAGACTGACAGGCTTTTGGAGGCATTTTGAATATCGTTAAGGTAAATATTTTTTCCAATATATCTAATAAAATTTTAGCAACTCAAAAATAGCAAAGTTACTAAACTATCGCTCTGATACTCACCGAAAAAACTTGGTAATATTAAAACAACAAAAATGCGTCCGATTTGAAACCATGAAGCATAATAAACAAACTTGAATAATATTATAAAGTCTTGGCATGCTTTTGCAATAATTCACTCCAACAATTCAAGCGTAAATATTATAATTAAATACAGTTAAAATTATTATAATTAAAACATTTTATAATTAAGTAATATTATTATAAAATATACTACACACTACTTAACAGTCACATAATGATTCAAAAATCATATAAAGCCTCGATAAAAGATATTTATATTATATTAATTTATCGAATAGTGTACTCACTGTTTTTGCTTCGAAGGTTTTCAATTTTTATCGATTTTGTGATTTTTCATGGATGTTTTTTTGTCACACATGTAACTCTCTGTTGCCAGTATGACAATATAAAGTAAACTTAATCACGATCTGTTTATTGTATTGCAACTTCATCAAACTTCTCACTCAGAGCAGTTCTAACTTTGAGCAAATTAGAGTAAAACTCCTCCCGAAAAGATACCCCTCTCCCTATACAATCCTAAACACGCCCTTAGCTGAAAGGGTTGTAACGAAAAAGAAACAAATTGGATGCTCCCAGAGTTGTTTTTAGAGAAGTCCCAAAAAGTAATAGTTTCTCTGCCGCCTTTACATAAGTTTATGTCATGTATTTGTGAATATTCCGAAAGAATTAGAATTTAAAAGATCTTGAATTTTCAGATAAAATTTTATGACATGGAAGTAAGCTCTCTTGCTTTGATGATAATGACGTTTATTATTCTCACAGAAAGAAAGAGAGGATGCAAAAGAGAAGAGTATATTTTATGCTTCGACCAAATAGATAAAATTAAATAGGGATCAATGAATTTACAGTATAAGTAAAATAAATCTTATGACTTGAAAAGACTTGCGAATTTCAAGCTCAATTCCGTTTCTCCACAGTATATCTACAAAAAATGAAATTAGAAATCCTCCCCCTCCCCCGGTGGGCTCCGTGGCCCAAAAATAGAAGGTGATGAAAGAAAAATAAAACCTGAATTGAACAATAAAAAAGCAACCTGCTGGTAATTATCTCCGTCAATCAACTCAAGTTAGGCGATACAGAATTCCAAAGACTCGTCAAATACATAATAAATTATACAAGAAAAATGTAGGGGAGGGGGGGCTATTGAATAAAAACAGCGTACAATACAACGCCTTTTAACACAGGTAGACAGAGAGCTAGAACTCATTGTGTTTCCTTTACCAAAAAATGCCCCTTCTGAAGAACAAGAAGAAAAAATGAGTGTGGAGATGTTGATGGATATCACCAAATACTTTACAATTTACTAGAATAACCCGCTGCTGTAAGCTGAATGACCTGCTTTTAAAAAAGCTCTTTTTGAGCAACGAGGGTGATTCACTTACCAACTCAGATAAAATGTATTAGTTTGCAATGAGAGGAATCTGGTAATTTATACTTCATCTCGATCTTTCATTCTAACAAACGGCAAAATGAAATTGTTCATGCTGTTAATAAATCACAGCGGTGATTTTATACCCAGAATGTTCTGTCCATCCAAAAAAATCGTTTTTATTCTGGAATTTCAAAAACCAAATTCCTAATACAAAAACAACAGAACGTTTGAAGATAAGAAATTAGTATTTTTTTCTACGCCTAGGGGGGGGGGGAGAAGCAATTAACCCCTGCCTCCCTTTCTAGAGGTAGCTAGAAATTGACTTCTTAGTACTGGGAATTGTCGGTGCTTTACCTTGTGGCTATAAAAAAATCTTTCTTGTATAAGTTACTAGTAACCGTAAAAAAAAGATCTTAGTAGTTAAGTTGTTAGTAGTTATACCATTTATTTAAGTGTAAACTGGCTGTTGTGTTATATAATCATTGTAATGTTTGTGTATGACCTAGCGGCTGAATAAATTATCTATCTATCTATCTATTACAAATATTTTCTTTTCCAGTTATTACAGCATTGAAAATGAAAATACAATTACAGTGAAATAATATCTTGAACTGATGAATCTTTAAACAATTAATATAATTATATATCAAATATTCAATTTGATTTTGTTTATACTTTCCAAGACTGTTCAAGACATATATAGTTTTCAGTAAAGCGCCATGACACATTATTTTTTAGACTTTTACAGTGAGAGAAGGAGACGATACCTAAACTCTTGTTTGTAGCGATTTTTGCTCGTTTCAAGCTTTATTTGCATATTCAATTTAAGTTTCACTCGTTTTAAGATTAATTTATTCATTTACATTAGTATCTATTGTATGTTTGTTTGGATTGATTCTTTATTTAATTTCTGTTCGTTTTGGGTTTCATTTATACTTCAATACCAAATTTTTTTTTCGTTTTAAGCTTGATTTGCATATTCAATTTAAGCATTACTCGTTTTAAGATTTGTTTATTCATTTATATTATTACTTGTTGTATGTTTTTTTGCTATGATTGTTTATTTAATTTCTGTTCGTTTTGGGTTTCATTTATTTTTTAATAGTAATTTCTCGTCGTTTTGAGTTTGGATTTTAACAGATATTTGTAACTGCTGATCTTAAAATTAAAATGGCCTTTACTTTTCTTTGAAAAATTTCTTTTTCGGAAAGTTTTTTTTTAAATAAAAAATTTTGTTCGTCTTTTATTGCAAAAAGTTTCAAGTTTTTAAAAATTATCAAAGTATCAAAGCTAATATCAAAGTAAAATGGGTTTGTGTCCACCTCGGTTTTTATTATATGATGTTTGAACTATTTTTAACAAAATGGCTATCTAAACATTTTTATTGGGTGGGATAGGGAAAAAAAGATCACTTTTGACTCCTTAAAAGTGAACTAGGACTTTCCATTTCCAATCAAATGATCCCTCTCTGAAGTTTATACGAGCATCCCTTCTATAAGAACCATATATGCACCCAGGGCATAACTTACAACGCCCGTCCCCGGGCCCTGGGGCATTGTGTCGACCCTGAAGTTTTAATATCTGATGTTTGAAACTTTTTTTTAACAAAATGGCCGCCTCAAGATTTCTATCGGATGGGTTTGGAGAAGAAAAAGGCGTGGAGGGGGGAGGGACTAGTGGCCCTCTGATCTCTTTTGACCCTGAGAAAGTGAACTAGAACTTTTAATTTCAAATCAAACGAGCCTTCTCTGAAGTTTATACGAGCATCCTTTTTATAAGAACCATATATGGCACCAGGACATAACTTACAACGCCTGTCTCCCGGACCCCTGGGGGTTGTGTTGACACCGGAGTGCCCTCTTTGAAGTTTATAAGAGCATCCCTTCCATAAGAGCCAAATATGCCACCAGGGCATAACATAGTGCCTGCCCCTTGGCCATGGGGTGTTGTGTCGACACTGGAGTTTTATTATCTGACTTATATAGTTTTTTCATTGTTTTAAAAAATAGAGTTGTGAGAAAGAGTCAAACTTTAGCGTAAAGAACGAGGAGTTGAGGAGGGGACAGCCCCTTTCATACACGGAATCATTTCTGCTCGTTTTAAGTTTTAATGTCGCTCCTTACTTTCAGTTAAAAAAAAACTTGTTTCTTTTATTTAATTTCTGAACGTTTTTGAATTCATGCAGGTTTTGATTTTGGCTCACCGTACATGACTAATTAAAACGAAATTTGCATATGAATTTTACTTTTTTTTTGGTTAAATGGCTTTCTCAAAAGTTCCCCTTCATAGCAATGTCCCTTCCCCCATGAAAACTCTGTCCATTGAAAGATCCTCCCACGTAACCCTCGATCCATCCCCCCCCCAATTACCAGAAAAAATCCCCTCTGAACTGCCTGTATACTTCCCAATAACCAATACTATATGTAAACATTGGACAAAGTTCCTAACTTACAGCCCTTCCCCCGAGAACTCTGGGGGATTAAGTCATCCTCAAAGACATGGTTCTTATGTTTTTTGACCATGCTGAACAAAATGGATATCTCAAAATTTTTATCGGGTGACTTTGGGAAAACAATGAGCGTGGGAGGGGGCCTAGTTGCCCTCCATTTTATTGGTCACTTAAAAAGGGCACTAGAACATTATAACTTTTATTTTCTGTTTGAATGAGGCCTCCCGCAATATTCTAGGACCACTGGGTCAATACAATCTTCCCTGGAAAAAAAGAAAGAAAAAGTAAATCAAACAGTTCGTAGTAACGAACTGTAAGTAAGGAGCGACCTGGCTCAATGGTAACCGAAACTGTAGAAAATAGATACATCGAAATTTGATACTGTAGAAAATAGATAAATAGAAATTTGATACCAGATACATCAAAAGATTCTGATTTTAATGTTGATTTCAAATATATAAGTTTCATCAAGTTTAGTCCTACCTATCAAAAGTTACGCACCTGAGAAAATTTGGCTGATTTTCGAAAGAAGGGTGAAAGACCCCCTAATAGTTATAGAACCTTAATGAAAATCACACCATAATATTCAGAATATCAGAGAACTCTACTGCGGAGTTTTTTTTTCCAGGGGTGATCGTATCGACCCAGTGGTTTTAGAATATCGTGGGAGGGCTCATTCGAACGGAAATTAAAAGTTCTAGTGTCCTTTTTAAGTGACCAAAAAATGGAGGGCAACCTCCCACGCTCATTTTTTCCTAAAGTCACCCGATCAAAATTTTGAGATAGTCATTTTGTTCAGGATGGTCGAAAATATGATAACTATGTCTTTTTGGATGGCTTAATCCCCCGAATTCCCCGGGGGGAGGGCTGAAAGTTACGAACTTTACCCAATGTTAACATATAGTATTGGTTATTGGGAAGTATACAGTCATTTTTGGAGGGGATTTTTTCTGGTAGTGGGGGGGGGTGGTTCGGGGGTTATGTGGGAGGATCTTACCATGAAGGAAGTTTTCATGGGAGACAGAACATTGCTATGAAGGAGGCTCTGGATTTCCCAGCATTATTTAAATAAAGGTCAGAAATTATACATAAAAAAAAAAGTTTTTTAACTGAAAGTAAGGAGCAACATGAAAACTTAAAACGACAGAAAACATTACGTATATGAATGGGTTCATCCCCTAGTCAATACCTCGCTCCTTAAGCCAAAGATTATTTAGTACTTTCATAAGAGCTATTTATTCTAATTAACGGCATTTGTGATTAAGGGGTCATTTTTAAAGAATTGGAACAAAATTCGAACTTTAGCTTAAAGAGCAAGGTATTGACTAGGGGGCGAACCCTCTAATATACGTATTAAAAATATAAGAATATAGAGGTTCGTTACGTAAGTTAACTCGTAAGTAACGTATATTACTAATAAAAACGTTCGTAAATAAAATTAAACAGGTTTCGAGAAAGCCATTTAACCAAATAAAAGTAAAATTAAAATCCAAATTTTTTTTTTAATTATTCATTTTTGGTGGGCCAAATTCAAAACCTGCATTAATTCAAAAACGTTCAAAAATTAAATAAAAAAAACAAGTTTTTTAACTTAAAACGAACAGAAATTATTCCGTATATGAAAGGGGCTGTCCCCTCCTCAACGCCTCGCTCTTTACGCTAAAGTTTGACTTTCTCACAACTCTATTTTTTTTAAACAATGAAAAACTTTAGCCTAAAGAGCGAGGCGTTGAGGAAGGGACAGCCCCTTTCATATACGGAATAATTTCTGTTCGTTTAAGTTTTAATGTCGTTCCTTACTTTCAGTTAAAAAAAACTTGTTTTTTTATTTAATAAATAAACAAGCATCCGTGATCTTTCTTCTGGCAAAAAGTACAAAATTCCACATTTTTGTAGATAGGAGCTTGAAACCTCCTCAGTAGGGTTCTCTGATACGCTGAATTTGATGGTGTGATTTTCATTAAGGTTCTATGACTTTTAAGGGGTGTTTTTTCCTTTTTTCAAAAATCAGGCAAATTTTCTCAGGTGCGTAAATTTGATGGATAGAACTAAAGTTGATGAAAATTATATGTTTGAAATCATTGTAAAAATTTGATTCTCTTGATGTATCTATTGGTATCAAAATTCTGTCTTTAGAGTTTCGGTTACTATTGAGCCGGGTCGCTCGTTACTTACAGTTCGTTACCACCAACTGTTTAAAAAAAAAAGATAGTCCGAGAATCAAGGTAAAGCATTATTTTTGAAACCTCTTTTATGGCCTTTGTAGTTGCATTGCACCTTTTCATACTGTTTAAATGACTTTCCCCCTTGAATCCGCAAACATTAAACTTTCCAATCTTTGCATTTAAATAGAAAGTATTGAATCCTCTTCGCTGCATTTGCATTGAAAGCACTTGCTATATTGGCGTTACCATGACATCAAACCCATTACTAGAATTAATTTTCAAGTTCCATTCATAGAAGTCATTGGGTATTAAATTAAAGTGTCTTAGAAGACTTTTGATTCTCATGGCGTATATATAAGTTTTAACCATTTTATTGATAAATTGTGTAAATTTTGAAAGGACTACCTTTTGCACCTGTTAGGCAAAGATTTACTTCAAAAAGGTAAATGTTTCATTTATTTCATTGAATAAAGTTCAAATTTACAGTAAAGGGCTAAGCACACGTAGCTGATTTCGGGAACTGATTTCAGCATCAGTGGACAAACGATAGCGGTAAGAAAAATTTGTTGAAAGAAAAATTTATTGCGCAAAATTTTCAAAACAAAAAATCATGGACACAAATAGTTAACTGGAGTCTAAATAGTTACTTGATTAATCCTAGCTTAGTTCTCAGTTTAATTCTCAAGCTCAGTAGTCGGGTGTTTCACCACAGATACCTCTGGCTCACTATTTATTTGTATCCCTATTTTTAGGTGATGATCTTGATGAAAATCAGCGCTGATTTTGTAAATTTTTCAACCTCAAATCGACGTCGATTTCCTTTAAAATCGGCGCTGATTTGGAAATCAGTTCCTGAAATCAGCTACGTGTGCCCAGCCCTTAATAGATGAAAATGATGATTTTCTCACTGTCCCAAAAACTTAAAGGAACAGTTTATTGTAAATATTTTTACATGATTTTTATAACTGTGGTTTAGCTAATTCAATTCTATTAATTTGAATTAGCTTATCAACTCCACTATATCGGACTATGGATCAGATTGGTTAGATACGGCCTATTCCTCCTAATAGAGAATTGTTGCACTGATAGCTTACAGTTCTTGACAGTTCTACTAATAGCTGAGTTTCCACGATCTAAAATAAAATTTCTACTCTCCGGCTCTTTCGATTTGATCAGATAATAAGTAATGTTATATCATTCCATTGATCAGATTGATCAGATAAGGATTGTTCCGGATTCCCATCATGGGCTTTTAATGGAATTTCTGCTAATAGTTGAATTTCAGCGAGCTAAAAGAAAGTTTTACGTTCCACTTCTATTTATTTTATCAAAGTAAACTTATATCATTCTATTGATCAGATAAGGCTTGTTTCGCCATCCCATTAGGAATGTTTAGTGGCATTTTTACTAATAGTTGATTTTCCGCGAGCTAACAGGAAATTTCTAAATTCCTAAATTCCCTATTGATTAGATCAGATCATAGATAGGTTATATAATGTCATTGATCATATTGACCAGATAATGCTGGTTCCTCCATCCTTTGGTATTTCTAATAATAGTTTAGTTTCCACGAGCGAACAAAAAATTTCTACTACCAACTCTTAGTAAAATCCACAAACAAATTAAAATATTGTTGAAGAAAGTTATTAATAGATTTTTAGAATGAGAGTTTGGGAAACATGAAGAATAGAAGAAAACTTACAATTCTTTTTATTCGAGTCATTCTTACCAGCTTACTATTGCTGCTACCACTAACAACTGACTGCACCACCAAGCGGCCTGAGGCCAACACAGTTATGCACACTTTTCTTCCATCCCAATCTACTTAAAGCATCCGTCTTTAAACCCTTCCAAGAAGTTCTAATTCTCCTGAAATTCTTCCTTACGACATTGTCCCACCTAATTTGGAGCTTACCTGCTTTTCGACTGAAAAGGACAATCTTTAAAAATCTATAATCTTTCATTTACAGAAGTGTCCTAGCCATCTCAACCTTTTTCTCATTATAGCCCTAGAAAGCGGAATAGAACCTTAATTTTTCGCAGTGCGTACAGTCTAAAATCCGGTTTTTAGACGGGCATCTTCTTGTTACCCAATATCACCTCTTCGCCTTCACTTATTCTTAGTGCGATTTAGTGCTCTAACATTAATTTTCAAGCTTATTGTTGCTTTCTGAGCTCTCAAAACCTCCAAAAATTCATTCATTTCGCTAACATTTTTATTTAGGACGCTCAAATCATCAGTATAATCTAAGTCTAGGAGAGTTTTACTTCCCCAAATGATTCCTTGCTCTCCCTTTGCTGTGTCCCGTTTTTTTACTTCCTGCCAAATTGACACGTTTCCGTGATGAATTGTTAACGACAAGTAAACAGACTTTAAGCCATTGGTACTCATGCTAAATGGACAATTAAAGCTTCCCCAACCCCCAAATACATAATTCAATTTCCCCCACCTATGCTATACATAATTTCAATTGCCTTCAGTTTATGTCACATTCGCTTCTTGTATTAGAATTTTACTCCCCTCCCTTTCTACCCTGTCAAAAAATCAGTTTTCTTGCATTTAAATTCCTCTGGGTGGGAGGAGGGGGTGGGGGTCTTGGTGCCGCGCCATTTCCCGAAATCCTAAAGTTTCTTGATTTTTCGGACACTTCTTATTCAAATTATAAAATAAGATTAGTCTTTTGTTTATTAAATATGGTCAAACCGTTGCTCACAAAATGGTTAATAAATGTGTTTCTTTAATTGAATGATGTGAACTTGGTTATATCAATATTTATAATTTGTAAGATGATTCTATATAATTTCTATGGGCGTGGTCCTTTATTGAAACACAAGAAGGAAAACCTATGTATTGAAAAAAAATGGATTTTATGTCTCTTTAATAAAAAAAAATAATAAAAATTGAAGAAGAGATAGGAACGTAACTTACGAAAACTTACAAAATACTACGTATGTCATGGAGCAGGACCATGAACAATGAGATTTTTTTTGAAACAATTGTTTAACATGAGCAGTAGAGCATAATGTACAATTAATACCAAGAACGTGTCTAAAAGCGAAAGTGACTAGCGTATTAAGATATTTTTTATAGGGTGTGTTTCCGGAGGAGATTCAATGAAGATCCAGTCAACTTCAACTTGGATACTAATATTTTATATTTTCTACCTTTTTGGTGGTAATCTTAATACAGGTAATTCAAAACGTACCACAGAAAAAAAAGAGACTGCTTTCCTATACTTCCATGTTAAAAAAGGTGCTTTGATTCAATGGGTTTATTTTTTAGAACATTTCACTTTTCTTCGTTATTTCTGGTGACACTAATAACCCAACTCCTAGAATTTCTGGCCTCTTCTAGATTGAAACAAAATATCTTTTTTGAAAGATGTAAAATTTATTGAAAAATATTTTTGGTATTTTTACTGAGAACATTAAAAAAAGACAAATTCGCCCCTCTCCCCCCCCCCCAGATATTTAAGACTACATTTCACGTCAAGTGAAGTTGTTTCACACAGATATTGTATGTTATTCAAAACGTGATTTGTTCTTTGGTACGAAATTCAAGCCAATAAAAACAACAAAAGTTTGTGAATCAAACATTTCTTACGAGTAAAATCTCTTCTTTTCTGTGATGGTAGGTTAAACGACAAAGATCGCACTGGATAATGAAAAAAAAAATGTGTGTATGGTTTTGCAAGGAAGGGATTTACGGATTCAGGATACGATACAAATTTGGTGTCAGAAGCTTCAGTTTTTGATTTCTAGATTTGGAAAATATAATTTGTCCCTTCTCCCTTAATTTTAGTGAATGGACGCCAAATCAAGTAAAGTGTGAAGTCACCGTGTGACTTCATTTCAAGTAAAGTTGTTTCACATTATGAATTTAAAAAAAAGTGACTGAGTGGAAACTCAGTGAATGAGTTCTGCAACTCTTCAAGAAGCACAAGCCTCATTTAGAAAAATGAAAAATTCTATATTTCTTGGTAGCATAAGAAAATTTGGGAAACAGGATTGAACTGATCTATAATGCACGCTGAGCCTTAGTGGGTAAAAATCCTAGTTTGAAAGAAGGTGTTACATAAAGCGTATTGAATTACCGCAACTGGCATGGCAATGTTGACGGTTGTGCCCAGTGTTTCCGCTTTTCTTTTCAAACTATCTGTAAAATCCCGTCGACTTTCAATAGAAAATCGATAGATGGCTCTTGGGATTTAGTAGAGTTTGTAGTAAGATTTTTTTTTTCATTCTGTGTAATGTTTTTGGAAATTTCTAAGCCATTTGTGAATGAAGTGTCCCATTTTGAAAGATCAGAGAGCAAATCCTCAAGAGTCAGATTAGTTTGGTTATTTCGTTGATTAGTTTGGTATTGGTTTACAGTTGGGCCTACCCAAAAGGAAATACTATAAAATTTGTGAGAACAAATTTAAAATTATAGTTATATCATTCCTAAAAGCGATTCACTTTACTTTAGAAACTGATGTGTAAATAAGGGGATAGGGTTGTGTAAAGTGATGCGCTCTTAGGAATGGTATAAGTACTTTTTATTAGTACTTTTATTAGTTGTTTTAGAATTTTTAAAGTTGTTTTTAGAATTTTATAGTGTTTCCATTTGAGTTGGCCTTGACAACATCAATTTTCCTCAAATTTGTTGTTTAAATGACCTCAAAACTGCCAAAAATGAAATCAAAGTATCATTTTCCGGGGTTCAGGGTTTTCTGCAGATTTTTGGTAGCTTTGGTGTGTTCTTGTTTTGTCGGGAGATTGATTGGGAATTCAATAGATCTTCCAAAAAATCGGTTTAAGTGGAAACACTGCTTCCACTGCTTCCTACTGAAGCCATGAAATGCTACTGACCTTCTACTTCAGCTGTGTTAGGATGTTATGAAATTATTGTTAATAAGGAATAGTTTGAAGCAAGGGTTTGGAGAGGACATTGTGTTTCAAATCGGAAAGTACGTTAGAAGAAAAACCTCAATTATAAATATCTAATGAAGTTAATGATGAATGCAACAGATTAAATGAACTTTCTAAAAAAATTAATACTTTTTCTAAGAATACTACGATTAATTAGAGTTTTGGAAAGGATGTTTGATTACAAGGATAAGAGAGGATATGCGGTGATAAAAACAAGATCTTTCCATTGTAATATCTGAAATTTTATATATGTCAAAAACCAAACTTAAGCAGGAATGCAAAGCATTTTTTGAAAAGAGAGGGTATATTCGAAAACTCCAAAAGTTTGCGTTTGAGCTAAGATTTTCAATATTTGTTGACCGACCTGACGTAAGAGGAACGGAATATTCATCCGAAAGCTTGCAGTGTCTCTCGCTCTTTTTCTCTCTTATAATTTGTGATTCATTCTGTATTTTTGGGGGAATTGTGTATCATTGACGTTTTGAGGATCATAGAACGAATAGACTTAGCGATTGCTCACCGACTTTCAGACATCATTTACAACAGATAGCATGAGACACAAGCAATGGAGAATATTCCACGCAAGGTGGAACTGTGTGGCACTTGGGACGCTTCAAGGTTTAAACCAAGAGGTGGAAATTGGGAGACCCCTCTAAACGTTGTGCCTCCATTGGAAAGGAAATCGTCCTCGACTGACAGCGTCATGAAAAGACCTATTTTCTTCTTTGCTTTGCTTTTCCAAGTTCCACCATCCGACCCGTACTCTCTCACTCTCTCTCTCTTTCTCTTTCTCTCTCTCTCTGTTCCTATCTCTCTTTCTCCATCTCCCTATCTCTTTAAATGTATTTTTTGCTTTTAGACTCAAAAGGCGCACCACGATGTATAGCAAACACCAAAGGGCGAAAAAGAAGGCCAGGCTCTGTGGAGCTCTCATTTGTATTAAAAGGAGCAGATGCAAATTTTGTTTCATTTATTTCAAAGTGCCTCGAGTAAGTTCGATTTTTTAACTTGGATGTTCACCCTGCCCGTTCTTTCAGGGATTTTAAAGATATATATGAACAAGACATGTACGCAGGACGGGGCTCCAGGTTCTCCCTCCCCTAATATTGAGATTTTATTGATCTTTTCTATAAATTCTTTTATTTTCCCTTTGGTTTGCCTGTGTTTTGAACTTGATACTATATTATACCCTTGGGTATGCTCTTACCGTTTTATATAGACAACTGTTAGGAAAACTTTGTTGAACTTAATTCTACAGTCTGAAATGGTTCTAATCCTGTTCGCCCTATTTCACACCCAAATTTGTAGACTTTAATGTAGTTTAAAGGCTAAAACAATTCTTCAAAAAGGCACCTAAAGGGAGGGGCTTCATCACCATATAAAAAGATAGCAAGAAGGACTCTAAAAGCCCATAAATACTAGCTTTTATTTTGCTCAATTCAGATTAAATTCAATATAGTTGGCTCCACTAAAAGAAAAAAAAAGCTTGATATCAATGTGCTTGTGACATTTTAAGCCAATTAGTTTCATTGAGCATCAATCGACGAGAAAAATGTAAAAATGAAAGCTTAGTGTTGCAAAAAAAATCAAAGCTTAGCAAAAAAAAAGAGGGGGGATAAAACAATAGAGACATACCGGTGGTTTACAAGAAAAGGAGACAGATTTAATAGGAGGATGTCTAAGATTACTTCGTAGAACCACATCATTTCTTGGTAGAGTGGAACATTTGCGAATAGTCGATGTGTCACCACTTCTGATTCCAACAATTGTTCCAGAGAGAACATTTAATGGATTTTCAGTTATATGAGGAACTAGGTCGCCTGAAAAGGAAACGCTTTCTTTAAAAAAAAACGCTTTTAATAAAAAACGCTTTCTTTTTTAGATTCCCACGTTAGATTCGTATACTTCCTTTGCTAGATGGACTTTGCTATGTAACTGCCACGTTTGATTATTTTTCTTATATGGATTTGTACTCTGTCATTCAATTGCTGGCGGTACGGGATCTGGCATGGGCTAAATAATTTTGTTCATTTGTTTTAATTATGTAATAATTTTATTTAAATTTAATTTTTATTTATTTTTACATATTTTATTTATTCATATTTTCGGTGTGTTAACAATTTAATTCTCCTGCTCAACAGAATGAACCGATAAGTCATTTTTTTTTCTCTCTTTTTTATATGGTTAAAGAAGACGACTTGAAAGCAGTTTATTCAATGAATATTAAAAAAAGGTTCAATACAATTAGAATTCAAATATTTTTATCTTGGAGGCACGCCGTCTCTCTCTTTTCAAGGTGTATGAAACACTGAAAAGAGAAAAAGAAAAGGAAAACAATAAATGTTATTAATTGTTGAAAGATCCGTCAATTCAAGAATTTATTTCACTGTAATTTTATTTTCATGTTCAATGCTGTAAGAACTGGAAAATCAAATATTTTTAATATAATTCGTTTTCAGTGAAGTGCCAATGACGCAGTAGGCTTTATGTTTTTACAGTTAAGGAACGGAGTGATTCGACAATAATAGCTGCAACTCTAAAAAAACAACTTTTGACAACAATTAATACATCAAAAGAATTGGGTTTTTATGCTGATTCCAAATGTATAAAATGCATTAAGTTAAATGCTACACATCAAAAGCTTCAAGCCAGCCAACATTTGCCCTTTTTCCCCCGGAAATTCAAGTGATCTTAATGAAAATCACACCATCAGATTCAGCATATCAGAGAACATTAGGGATTTCAAGTTCCTATCAACAAAAATGTGAAATTTTGATTTTATTCCGGATAAAAGATCTCGGATGCGTGATTTTGTTCAATATCTTTTTGTCCAGGGGTGATCGTATTCAATCAATGGCTCTCGAAGATCGGGAGAGGACTCAATCGAACGGAAATTAAAAGCTCTAGTGTCTATTTCGAATGACCAAAAAGATTGGGGAGGATGGAGCTAGCCCTCCTCTTACGCCTCTTTTCCCCAAAGAAATCTGATAAAAGTCATAAATTGGTGTATCTTGCTTCTTTTATGAATACTCATATTGTTGAATAATATGGTTTAAAGGCTAAAACAATTCTTCAAAAAGGCTCCTAAAGGGAGGGGCTTCATCACCATATAAAAAGATAGCAAGAAGGACTCTAAAAGCCCATAAATACTAGCTTTTATTTTGCTCAATTCAGATTAAATTCAATATAGTTGGCTCCACTAAAAGAAAAAAAAGTTTGATATCAATGTGCTTGTGACATTTTAAGCCAATTAGTTTCATTGAGCATCAATCGACGAGAAAAATGTAAAAATGAAAGCTTAGTCTTGCAAAAAAAAAAATCAAAGCTTAGCAAAAAAAAAGCTTAGTCCCCGTGTTTATATGACCTTTAAGGTGAATTATATAGTTTCATTGAGCATTAATTCATAAGAAAAATACATATTAGAGGAACACTTTCTTCTCTAAGCGTATTGCCTTTAGAATGTTAAAACTAGTATTATGATAAAACAGTAATCAAGTCAGTGTTGCAAAATACCTGGTATAAGACAGCGCTGCCAAATAAGTGCACTGTAAACACTGTTACAGTAGAAATGAACCGAAAGCACCCAAAGAAAAATGTTGCGATAGCCCCGTGAGTGAAGCAGCGAAGTTTCCCCAAAGCACCGTTTTTCCAGTAAAAATAAGCTAGTAGGGTAATTTTTTAGAAAAGTTGACTTTAAAAAATAAGTTTTCAGTGTGCTGTCGCTTCAAGAACGCACCTTAATGGTGCAAATGTGCCCCATATGACAACACTGAATCTAGTCTCAAAATTATCGAATACTATTCTTAGCTTCCTACATAAACAGTCTGACCATGTTACTTGCATCTATGGATCTGTAAAATAATAATTGGGCTACTATCCAATTTAGTTGTTTTCTCTAACCGAAAAAAGTCGGCTTTGAAGTTTGGACTGACTTTGCCGAAAAATTTATTTTCCTGCAAATAAAGTTTTGTAGAAAAAAAATCCTTCCGAAAAGAACATTTTCTATTCTATAAAAAAAAAAAAAGATCCGGTGAATGAAATCAAGTAATCTGAATCAAGAATAAAGAAAACCTCACAATAATAATGGTAATGACTTAAGTTCAGTGTTCTTGGAGGAGAAATTATAGGTCTAATACAAAACATGAAGATTTTGAAATTATGTGAAACATTTTGCAACTTTAGTTGAAATTAATTTTGAAACTACTTGAGAGTACTGTTGAAATATGTTTCCGAAACGTTTTAACGTCTATTAATAAACATAATAAACTATTATGAAACATAATAAAATTGTGTATTGCAACATCTTTTTGAATCTAGCCCAATTTCTTCCAAGATATAGACTTTCACGATAAAGTAGAGATGAAACTCTGAATATAAAGCCTTGGAGATTAAATGAAATTGGTTGATGCTCTCAGGGGATCTGTAATAGGGGATTGTTTTCCCTAGCATGATGAGACATGCACCGTTTTCTTCTTTTTTCATTATATAAACACATCAAACTATTAAATTCTTTACTCGGGTCATTGATTGTTTCTATATCAAAATATATTTATGAGATATATCATCGTCCCAAAAATTAAGTGATGTATCTCATACCGTTTTTTAGTGTTACCCTTTCCCCTGGATTTGACCTTGAATTTGGTGTATCTATACCAAATTCCGACTATTTAAAAAAAAAGATTATCACAGAGTTTTGGTCGGATGTCGTTGGGAGCTACGGGGGGTTCTTTATCAGAAGGGGCAGGGGGCACTTTTGACTCAAAAAGGGTACTTGAAACTTATATTTCTAATTGAATGAGCCCATTCAAAATACCTAAGGCCATCCCTTTCATTCAAAGTAACCGAAGACAGGTCTTTTCCTATCCATGTTCACTTTACTTTTAGTAAAACAGCCCTTTTGCTTCTTTTTAATTAAATTTTTATAACCAGATACGACCATCCCGGAAATCTGAGCATTTGGTGAGACCATCTCGTTCATATGATTCGTGTAGTAGTTTCTAGTAAAATTCAAATAATCTGCGTGAATTCAAAAATTTGCCTAAAATTCCGAAAAAAAATTATAACTAATGAACTGCGAGAAAATATTTTTAGCTACTAAATATTCTCTAAAACAAAGCAGTGGTTCAACCCCATATTGTCTTTGTTTAGCCTTCTTCCTCAACAATATTCTCTGCTAATGTCATCATATACTCAAAAAAGAAAAAGTTTTTCTTGTTTTAATTCAAATAATTTGGCAAACATTTTAGACAAAGTGTATTCCTTTTCCTTCATCAGAAAAGGAGGAAGCAAAACAGATCTTTTTCGATCCATATTCCCTTTAATCAAAGCGTAGCAGCTGTTTTTGCCTCTTTTTAATCCATTTTTCTTATGCATAGATCCGCCCATTCCCAGAAATTTGAGCATTTTGTGAGGCCATTTCCTTAAATGCTGAATATTTTTCGAATAATTTGTATGTTTTGTTATAATTTATAATCTTGCACAATGTAAATGAATGGTGAAAATTCTAATACTTTATGTAAAATTCAGAAAAAATATAACGTAAAAGAAATACGCAAGAAAGGACCATCTTCTTCACCCAAATTTTTGTAAATATCAGACCTTGATTAGTAAACTGTTCTTATCGGTAATTTCTAATGTTGTATTTGAATCATTAGTTACTTTAATTATGTATCTGTAACTGGGTAAGCGTGTAAGGGGACTCGTATAATTCAATTTATTGTCGTTTATTTATTTATTTGATTATATATGTAACAAGTGAGGTTTGCATCCATTTCTAATTTTTTTTTTTAGTTCTCTCTAGAAAAATACTCATTTTTAATCGCTATTAAATATTATTCTAATATTATTTAAATATTATTAAATAATTACAATATTATTATTTTTAATCGTACATTTAATGATACATTGTTTTAATTGGGCAAGCAAGGGTATGATTGAAAGCGAAAAGTATGAATAAATTCATTATCATTTACATAATTATTTTCTTTTTGAAACAAATAAGATTTTCACTAATAAAATTAGAGATATCTACAAAAATTATGGATTTGCTATGGGTGTGTTTCGCGTTTTATTTTTTATTAGTATATGGCCATATTTTCTCTGTTTTGGAAAAAAATTCTCTACTAATGTCATCATATATTTAATAAAGAAAGAGTATTTTTATCTCTTTAATTCGAATAATTTGGCAAACTTACAATTCCCTTTCCTCCATCGGTTTACACCTTTATTAGAAAGAAGGAGACCAAGAAAAGTCTTTTCGTATCCAGGATATCTTGGGAAAATTAACAAGCGCTATCAATCAATATAGAGGTTTTCGATTATATTGTTCCATTATAGAATCGGGATTTGTACTTTCGCAAGAGTACAGAAATACGAAAGCTCTGTGATTTCCATTTACCTGTCCCTCTCAGTTGAGGTTCCTGATCAGGGGAACCCAATTAGTGAAAAGCTTTTCTATTCCTTCGATCGATTCTACTCTGCGGTGATGGATGACCATTAAATATATTGAAAACGCTTCTACACTTAAACATTTTTTTTTATTTAGCTCGGGGCTTATTTGGGTGAAGGTGAACGGGGAATATTACAATGAATTTTTAATGGTAATGCTAGTAGTAGAATGGGCATATATACAAAACAAGTATTCTTTGAACTTTTAGACCTAGTTATTATGTCTCTAAAGGTGCGTATGTAATTATTATGCCATCTTTAACTTTTTATTAGATTTGTATGGATGTTAAACTGACGACCAGGGGAGGGGAGGGGTATTCTTTGTTGGAATAATTTGGAAATATTTGTCGTTATATTAGTTTTAAACAAGAGAAAGAAAATGGAGCTCCTCATAAAAAAATGGAGCTCGCTCCTTTTATGGATAATTTTAAATTTGATAACCCCCTTTCAACCTGGATTTTTCCCCAATACAGTTAACTTTCTATTCTCTTCCGAGAATTTTTTAAATTGAATCGTTTTCACAAATAAAAATAACAAATTGTCTTCCATTCCTATGGAATGAGTCAACCGATAACAATCTAATGTCTTACTTGTATTACATGTTGTTTTGGTGAAGAACGGGCCAAATAGCTTTTTTTTTGAACTCTTAGACCTTTTACCTAAATTTATGGATCTCTTTTTCCCTTCACTCAACAAAAATTAACCAAGAGTGGGCTAAAATCTCTCTGACCGACTTTACTTGGTCATTGGTTTTTAGTTGCATCTAATGTTTACTAATTAGTGTTTAAAAACGTTACTAGCCCTGAGTGGTCCCGAGCAGAATAAGAGGATTTATTCAAGGAAAATTTATTCAAGGGAATATATAGAATAAGGGGAGAATAAGGGGGATTGTTCAAGGGGACAGGGGATCAAAGGCACAAAATAAGTATATTTTTAGGCCACCATTTTCAAATTTTCCTTGGTGCATGGGTTCTTCACTCGATTAGCCCAAGAGAATTGGATCAATTTATTATCCTTTATTTTAACTCTACTGCGGAATAATTCTAAGAACAATTAGGAGTTAACAGGAAGAGATGAAGAAAAAATGTAATGCTAAAATTGAATTAGAGACAATTTATTTTGAAAAAAAATTAAACGGAATAGGAAATACATTCGTCTAATTGTAGAAATCTATAGAATTAGAAAGCTGCAAATATATACATAAAATCTTTCAAGAAGAAAAGAGGAAAAGCGAGTAAAAAAGTGACAAAAACGAACTACGTCATGTTTTATCGTGCTTGAGGTAATCGAAATGGGTAATTTACCATATACTTAGGTTTGAAAAATAAACTAGGCATGACACCGAGGCCAAAATCGTTAAACCTTAAAAAAAAAAAAAAAACCTATTTCAGTATCTCCCATCAAAGGGTACTAAGGCGTTACGTGGGTCGGCAGGCTGATTCATTTTAAATTAAGAGAATAACAAATGTTTCATGATATTTTTAAGTTATCTTGACAATGTTGTCTGGTCTTTAGTTTAGAATGATACTGTGCTATTAAAGATTGGAAGGGGGAACCTTTTGTTATTTATATATGAAAAGAAAATGCACTTAGCACTGGGCTTGTTGCCCTAGGCTAACTTAACTCCTACAATTATATTAACAACCAGTGTTTGATGATATAACTAAATTTTAGAAGTTTTAACAGAGAATTTGGGGTAGTCAATCCACGATGAACATGATGATTATCAATACAGACAAATAGTTATGATTTTGAAAAATTTGGTCGATACAACTATTTAATCGGATTGTTGAAAGCAATATTTTAGATGGAACTCTTGATTGTTAGAGTCTACAGTTCCTCATTACCAATTAACTACCGAAAACACTAACAAATAATATCTACCTCATCATACAGTAGTGTATAAAATGAAAAGCCCCCAAAACAATAAAAAATAATTTATCAAAAATAAAATGTGTGACAAAAAGTCATCTATATAACTTCTGATGTTTTCAGGGAAATAGACTACAAGAGACTAATAGACTACCGTTCGTCTTTTAAAATATCTGAGCTGAAAATTCTACTGTTTACAGCAAATGTGGCTGAATAGGCTTTTCCTTAGTTGAGTCAATGAACAAATTACTTTTTATCCTATTCAATCTGCTCTTGTGCTGAAAAAGTAAAAGTTTAGTGTAGAAAGTTGGGGAGGGACTAAGGAAGGGAGTCACCTCGATATACAGAATAATTTCTTTTCGCACTCTGTTCGAAAATTTTTTGTGAGATTCTATTGATAAAATCAACTTCTTTCATTACTTGCCTTGAAATACACGATCTTATACACCAAGTTTTTAAATTGCTGATGATGATAAGGAAATTTGGGGCTCTTCAAAAACATTCCACCAGTGGCGCTGCGACTCAATAATCAATAAACATTCACTTGCGTAGTCCATTAAACAGCCTAAGGTAATGCGGCACTGTCACTCTAGGATCATTAAACAGTCATTGACGTAGACCAAGAAACAGCTTAAGGTGTGAAAGCTAATGCGGCACTGTCACTCTAGGATCATTAAACACTCTTTGACGTAG
>JAQQPU010001990.1:11771-24811 GCA_029168905.1 Artemia sp. Kazakhstan ARC1039 | reverse complement strand
TTATTTGTATCAGATTTATCTCCTTTTTTATGCAATGGTATTACACGTGCAATTTTCCATCTTTTAGGAAATGTACCTGAGAAAATACATAAATTTAAAATATGAAGCAATGGTTCAAAAATTTCACCTGCAATATTTTTTAGCAAATTAGTTGAAAGTTCATCATATCCCAATGAATTACCATTTTTTAAATTCTTAATGACCTTTTGAAATTCTGCAAAAGTAACCGGGGCCATAAATATGCTCGTATCTTCAGTGGGCGGTAGATATTTTTTATGCGACCTTGGGGAAGAAAGGTCAACTTCTCCTGAAACAACAGATGATCCAATACTAGCAAAATATTCACTAAACTTCTTAGCAACAGCTTGTGGTTCTCTAAATTCTTTACAATTAATATCAAATAACACTTCAGGGTGTAACAACTTTTTATTTCTTCCAATTTTATCTTTAATCAAACTCCAAGTTTTTCTAGGGGAATCTGAATTTCGAAAAGAATTTTCATAATAAAGTCTTTCACTTACTCTAAGGATCCTTACCAGCATATTCTTATAATTTTTAAAACGCGTTATATTTATTTCAGTGGGATATTTTATTCTAATTTTATATAAACGATTTTTCTCATTAATAGATCTCAAAAGTGATTCATTTATCCAAGGTTTTTTTGGGGTAAGTTTCTTTCCTCTCGGGCTTTTATATGGGCAAAAAAGATCAAGCTTTTCATTCATAATATAATAAAATTTATCTAATGATTGGTTCGGATCCTTCTCATCAATTACAGGACTCCAATCAACATCACCAAGCCCTTCTTTTAACCTTAACACATTTTTATGTGAAAAATCTCTACGCTTGGTTTGATTTTTTTTATTATGCGGAAAATTTATAAGAAAATCAGACATAATTATACAATGGTCAGATGAATCATCAGGAATAATAAATGTATTAACAGCACTATAAGGTGAAAAAATATTATCAATAAGTGAAAATGATGTATCAGCTATTCTAGAGGGCACAAAACATACGGGGTTTAGTCCATAAGATAGTGGGCCCTCCAAAAACTGCAAAATATTTCTATCTATTCTATTCTGATCTGCAGATAGGAGTTTCATTAAATCAATATTAAAATCACCCATAACTAAATAAGGAGTATTAAGACTAGCTAATTTATCCAACATACTTTCAAAATGATTTTTAAATTCTATCTGGCTGGATGACGGAGTACGGTAAATAACTGCAATTAAAAGCTTCCGATTATTTGGAAAAGAGCATTCAACTACACAAGATTCAAAAATCATTTCAATATTCATTGGCAAAAAATCAATCCTTATACGTGCTGGTATGCAATTTTTAATCAAAACACCTAGACCCCCTTATTTTTGTCTTTTCCGACCGATGTGAAAAAATTGGTAATCTTTTACATGTATATTTTCAATTGAAAAATCATCTAAAAAAGTTTCACATAGGCCTAATATATCTGTATCTGAATNAGGGTCATTAAACACTCTTTGACGTAGACCAAGAAACAGCTTAAGGTGTACAAGGTAATGCGGCACTGTCACTCTAGGATCATTAAACACTCTTTGACGTAGACCAAGAAACAGCCTTAAGGTGTACAAGGTAACGGTAATGGAAAAGACATGATCAGTACCGTTTGTTGTCCTTGTGTAGTTCTTGTCTTGTTTTTTCTTTTTTCTCCTCTAGCGTGCATTTTTGTATATAGAGGGTGCAAATAAATTATTATTATTAGTTTGGCTTTCTGTCTTCTAAAATTCAAGAACTGCTTACGGTTTCAAAATGCACGCAACAGAAATTTAAAAAATTTACAATTTCTACTTCAACAGTACCTCCACCTAATTTCTAGTTACCTCAACATATATGTTCTCATTGACATATCTACCGGTAACCACTTCTAACTATTCGAAAACCCGTGACTGTTGATAATTTATCTATAAGTTGATGATAAAACTGTCAATAATTTAGTATCAGTGAAGCAGTAGCTGACCAGTGACAAGTACATAGCTTCGTCTCTTGTAAGTGTTTTTAAATTCTAGATGGGACCCAAGTAAACGAATGACGCCTGACGAAGCCGGGAAGCATGATTGGTTATCGTCAATATCACCCGCCATATCGAGCAACTCGTCGACGTCGACTTCATCGAGTGATAAACGCGGGAAACAAAATGATCTTGAGATTGATAAAAAAACAGATCATTCCATCTACCGAATATATAAAGCCAGGAAAAATCTATGTGAGGATTTAGTGAAAAAGAAATCTAGCTGTTAGATGTAAATGTTTATTTTTGAGATTGAGGCTGTGGTGGAAATTTTATATTTATGGTTCTTTCCCAGTGAAATACCCCGTGAATGTGATGTATTTATCGATTATTTTGCCGTTCGATTTTTTTTGTCGATTCGAATTGTTTATATTCACTGAATTCTCTTTGGCGATAAAATTCTTGCGTCTTTACTATACTTTAATAAGTTTATATAGATATACAATAATTTGCTGACGTTAAAAACAATAATCCACACAGTTTTTATAGTATTTCTTTTTTTTAAATGAAAAATGATTTAGTAAGTAATTAATTTGAATTATAAATTGTATTCGTCGCTCTTTTCTTTGAAAAATCCTTTGAATAAGATAAAATTGATTTACAGTTGTTTTTCTTTTTCTATAAAAACTCGTATCTCCGCTATGAAAAAGTATGCAAATTTTTTTCTAATCTTAAAAATAACAATACATTAGCAATTTTTCAAAGTATTTATTTCAATTGTTGTTATTTTCTATTATTTCTTGTTTAGCTAGACCCAAACGTTCCAATTTAAGGAAGGGGGGTCTCCCTAGATTGTGGAAATCTTTTTTTTTTGCTTTCATGGAAAAAACGAGATTGTGGAATTTTTTTTTGTGTTTTCATGGAAAAAACGAAACCCTTAGATTGTGAAACATTCCATTTTTTACATTCATTTGTAAAAAAAACATCCTCTCTACATTCTGTGAATTGTCACCCCTGACAAGGCTTCATAAATATAGAGTGTCGGCCACTATACTTTATAAAAAGAGACGCACTAATATCCTAGCTGTTTAGTCCTTGTTTATTTGCAGTTTGTCTTAAGGGGTGAATGTCAGCAACAGGGATCCTTCTTTTAGAACGAGAGAAAGGGATGGTCCCTTCTAATCGTCTTATGTTAACAAACAAAGGAGGTGTGGTATTTTCTGGCTATATTATATATGAATTATGACATCGCTAACAGCCCAATACAGCTCCCCTTATGACCTTATTAAACAAATTAAGACGGCCCTTTTGGGCAATTTTAGATTATCCTCATGGTTTGTTAGAGCTCCGAAGAGTATACTTTGAGAAAGCCAAGCTCAAGGCTAATTTTCTTTTCTGTTCTTTTCCTTGAAATTATTACCTCAATCTTGTTGTTTTCTATTTTAATGATGTAAATGCAGAAAGTTGATGACCAAATTAATGAATTTTATAGAAGTTCTGAAATATATCATGTATAAACGTTTAAAGACACTATCAGTATAGTTAATGAATATGATTGTAGTCTGAAATACAGTGGTTCCCTTTTCCTTTTGGTCATGTGTACATTTGATATAAGTGTTTTTGCATCCTAAGGCTTTTGAAACTCATAATGAAACATTTATATGAAATTGGATGATATATTACGCTTTAACCCCATTGTCACGTTGCATAGCTAGTTATCAATTCCTAAACATCGTGATTGCGGGTCGAAAGAACTGCTTTTAAAAGAGGAAACAAATGATGACTGTTAGAAATTTATTTCTAACAATTTAATTTATTTCTAACAAATTAATATATTTATTCCTAGACCTTGAAGTCCAGGTAAGCATACGTGTGAAATAAACCTTAGAAAAGCCCATTTTCAGGATTGGATGTTTTCGATGACGGGCTAGTTCTCGGCCCATACTAATTCTCTACTTTTTTTTCTCATAAACTTATCTTAAGAACAACTGTTACTAAATTTACTAGGATTCGCTTTATACTCATCAAAAATAGTTAGTTGTATCTTCTTAAATAATGTGAGCTTTCACGCGAAGATCCCAAAGTTTAAGTTTCTAAACTTAAAGCGTAATAGTTTTATTGTAAAATAGCCCCAATCTTTTATCAATTCCAGCCTGATTTATAATATATTTATTGCGAAAAGGCCAATGGGCTTTTGAAAGAGACAAATATTTTTGTAAAATAAACAAATGCACCAATCTTGCAAGTGTAATTAAATTGAGATAAATTCTACCTTCTAATAACTTACGATTTTCAACGGACTCCCCGTTTACGGTAAGGAATTTTCCCCAACCTCCTATTAGGCTACTATCTTAAATTTGCTTTGAATTACACTGGATTAACCACTTTTCACCATAGTTCCCATACTGAAAAAACTATCATTTAACCCTTGTTTTTTTAACATTCCTCAACAACCCTATTCGTCTGAACATTCCTAATATTTTTTTTCCTTTTCCGGTTATAAAATAGTGACTCATTACATCATAAAAACTTGCCGTCATCCGAACACTATTTAATAATTCATTTATTTGTTTAAAGTTCTATTTTAACAATGTCTCGATAACTATTTTTTTACTATTTTAAAATTCATATTCTTTTTGTAGTTCTGAAAAGAAAATCATGCTTGAATCTGAATGATGAATGTTTCCTAGGATTTTCTCCATAAACAAAAGTAAACTAAGTGATCGCAGTTATTAAGTAAGTTAGAGTAAGTAAACCCAAAAAGTATGTATTAGGGTGGGTTTTGCAAGATTCCTGGAAACGTTTCCTTTTCGGTCGCACGTCTCAAAAACAGCTGTAAAGCGAAATGGGGAAGTGGAAAGCAAAGGTGACACTTGGTACCATGAAAACTGAAATGACGACCAAACGACTATCTAGCTTACCTGCATTTTGGAAAAGTAACTGACCCTCATCATTTGTGCTTCAAAAATTTTCTTTCAAAAATGTAGCTATATTCTCCCACTTTCTTCGGTATGTTTGAAAATTACGCCAGAAATGTGGTTCCCAGCTTCACTGTCCACGACCTTTCTGGATTCACTTTCCGAAAAAGCGGAAAGCGTTTTCATGTCACGAAAACCCGAATGGAAGGTTATTCCTGTCGGGCTTCATCCGCGGAAACTCATGGAAAGTGATTCCGGATCTGATTTCCATACCGCAAGAACCGGTCTCTTCTGTTTGAGTGTACAATACATTAGGCTCGCGGAATATTGTGGCAAAAGGAGACCTTGAAACCTGAAATTTCTTTAAAAAAGTGTCAAAAGGAGGTTTAAAAAAATTTTTTTAACAGTTTATCCCTTCTCCAATATTAACCATAGTTTTTTAGTTCCTTTTTAAGTAAAACCTTATTAGTTCCTGTTTTTGATTCCCATACGTGAATCCTTGTTACATAGATGACTATATAAGCACAGTTACAGACATTGTATTTGCAATATTCATAATGTCAACCATCAATGCAATTTAGTAATAGATGGCATTGAGACAAAAATTTTAAAAGATAGGAAAAGGATGGGTTCAGATTCTGTAATATTTGACGACGGATTTTACATTTCACCTGGAGCCACGCTAATAAGTTATATTTGGAAATAATGGTTATAGTTATATAAGTTATATTTGGAGTCTGGCCTCTATAAATTTTTTCTATCTCTATTGTTAAAGTTAGTAAAGATATCACATCAGAATCTTAAGCTAAAGTTAGTTTAAGAGTTGATGTTAGAGCACTGGCTCCAACCAAATATTTTTGATCTTAATAAGATTTTACAGTGGAATTCCATATCTTCCTCATTTGTTATTCCCAGTTTTTTTAAATAGAAAGTATAGAGTCGTAATTTTAAATCATCATTAGGAAAACATTCGATCAAAAACTTGATGAAATCTACTACTTAAAAGTATTTCCTATTGCGTTCACTATGAATAGGCAAGAATCGGATGTTCAGAACTTAATGAAGGTCTGAGACTTGTTTATCTTCTTTTTTGTTGTTAAACCCAGCGCAAAACATCTACACCTCTTTTTTAGAAGACCTTTTACACCCTTTATTATCCAGTTATTTTGTTTATTTCTCCAGTTATTATCATTCTTGTGCCCATTTGTCCAACCTCCCCCCCCCAATGGCACCACCGTATCTTATTGCTCTTTCTAAGAAAAGTGGCGTTTATGACTGATTAAAATAAAACGGTATTAAAACCTAAGACAAGCGGAAATGATGTAATAAGCTAAGTTTCAAACAAACAGTAAGTGTAATTCATGAAACCTGTAACGAAGGAAATTAAAATGAATAATTAGATCAAGCTTAAGAATAATATATTATAGAAGATAAAATGTATCAGCTCTGTAGATCTAATTAAGTGTGAGTGTTAAATGTGAATGATTTCCAGATGTGTGTAACATGTATTTATCTGCTTTATGTAAGCTTTGGTTCAACATGATTGTGGTATGATGTAGTGTCATTTTATTTTGTGATTTGTAAAGAATACATTTGGGTTTTGTTTTAGGAACTGGAAGTTTAATTATCAAATAAAAGATTAAATTTTTGTAAGGAAAACCATTCATCATCTGTGTTAGAAAGAAAAAAAACTGCTCGCTCATTGAAATTGGGTACCAGTGATATTATAATTTGTCCTTGTGTGATTAAATTAATTTACTAATCCAAAGGAACAGATTAAGACAACTGAAATTGATATTACTGCATTTTTAGAACGGGAAATTTCAAAGACGGATTCTAATCACGGCCCTATCCAGGACTGGGATTTGAGCCCCCTTCCGAAATTTTAATCCAATTCTAAAAAAACGTAAAAAAATATATATAAATTTTTTTATACTTTTGTAACCTCCCCCCTTCCGCCCCGAAAAATATTGTATTTGGCCTTGAGTCAAATCATGTTTTATTTTATTTAAGTTTCTTCAAACCCTTATCATCATTTGTAGCGTCAATTTTACCATCGTTATCAAGTGTTGCAGATCCTCGTCATTGAGGACGTACCCAGGGGGGTTCCCGATCGAAATTTATTTTAATTCCCCCCCCCCCCCCCCAAAAAAAAATATATATATATTGCCTTTGTGCTTGGTCGTCATCTAAGGCAGAAAGAACGAAAGACCAAATGAAGTAATTCCTCTCTTGGAATGGCTCAGAGCCAATAATAACTAGAATCAGCGATATTTTAACTGCTCTTACGGGGCAAAATAAAATCAGCACTTCTAAAGAGGAAAATAAGCATGATCCAAATTCAAATGTCTGCAAGATGTAAGACGTCTGCCCTACATGGTCGACAGAGAAATTTCAAAAACAGATTCAAGCAGTTTTCTTATAAAAGCTGTCGTTTCTTCTAAATGATCAGGTAATCTATATTTAAGTTTCCCTGGTATCATAGTTAGCCAGGAGTCATTAGTAGACTTACTCTGTTCCATATTTCTGTCAGAAACGCAGTGTACAATTTCATTCGATTCAAAGTAGAATTCTCTATCCTAAAAAATTTTTCTATCTAAGAGAAATAGGAATTTTGTTTGAATAAGTAACCAAAATCATGATTGCTGCCACAGGTGTAACCTAGTAATGAGCGAGCCGCGGCTCATGGTAACGAGAAGTTCAAAAAGGCGTTTTGAAAAAAAAACATGTAAAGTGAAGAATAATCGTGGTTGCAGCGGCAGCTACAACCTAGTAAGAGACGAACACGTTTCATATTAAAAAAACAACAGCCCGAAACTCCCAAAAATGGCGACTGATTGAAAAAAAATTACACCATTAGAGCTCCATGGTCCGAAGGCCCTGTTAAAGAAACTTATATGCCCTTGGCTTGAACAACAAGGAAAATCCATTGGCTTGAAAAATAAGGAATGTGGCTCCAACCACTAGAATCTGCATCGAAAGCATATTTTCTTTCTGTTTTTTTTCACAGCTAGCAGGACACTGGAACATCATAGATGGGTGTTTAATGGATCATTTTAAAGCAAATTACTACATATAGTCCCTTTTGTAATAAACAAAAAATAACATTTAAAATAAAATAATGTTCTTACGAATATAATGCTTGGGGGACATGTTAAATTAAAGAACAGACTTTAGTCCTTAGTAATAGAAATTTTAAACAAAAAATAGTTGCAGCGGTAGCGACAACCTAGTAAGAGACGATTATGTCCCGTAGTAAAAAAAGGATAGCCCAAACACCTAAAAAGGTGTCCATTTGTAAGACAAAGCACACAATTAGAACTGACTTGTCTGAAACTCCTATGAAGCTAACTTACAATCTGGGTTGCAGCGGTAGCTAGCAACGTAGTAAGAGACGATCATGTTCCGCAGTAAAAAAAGGATAGCCCAAACACCTAAAAATGGTGTCCAATTGAAAGACAAAGCACACAATTAAAACTGCCTTGTCTGAAACCCCTATAAAGCTAACATGTAATCCGGGTTGCAGCGGTAGCTAGCAATCTAGTAAGAGACGATCATGTCCCGTAGTAAAAAAAAGGATAGCCCAAACACCTCAAAATGGTGTCCAACAGGGTTGCCACCCTGGCCTGGAAGAATTTACTAAATCGCATCTGTTTTTACTAATAGCTAAAAAAAAGTTTTGCGCACCTTCAAGTATCGATTTTTACTATGGGAGGATAATAAATAGGATTTTACAATCGGTCTTCCATTTTTCTTCTTTTTTTTCTCTTTTCCTCTTTTTTTTCGTTCTCATAGTATGATTGAAAATTCCAGAACCCTATAAGTTCGAAAATCCTTTTTTTATTATTTGGATGTACTATTGGAGAGGCTTCATATTCCAGATGCGGTGTATCCAAGACGTCAAACAATACTCTGGAATCTTAGATTCTGAAAATCCTGCTGGTGAAGCCTGGCTTTAAATTTATCAATGGTCTTCAGGTCATAAAATTCAGATATATTGAAAAATTAAAAAACAATCAACGAAGAAAAACAACTACAACTCATATTCACGAAGCAATTCAGGCGATGGAGTGCTTAGAATCTGACGTGTGTTTGAAAGTGATGGCTTTTGAAATTTGTCCTCCAGTTTCCGTTTTTAGGTTTGAAATCTAAACCCTTGAATTTTGCATTTTTAAGAGGAAATTTGCCACTTTTAAAACACTAATTGGGCTGGTCTTTAAATAAGGGATAAGTTGTTTACAAAGATTTCTGGCAAATTTTAAAGCAATTAATTTAGGATTTTTTGAACTGATTTTTTCTGGATTCTCTCTCGTTCGTATTCAAGGGAATCAATGCAATCTATGTCACTTCAAAACGGAAATAACGTAATCGGCTACCGGTTTAGTTGTAAAAATATGTAAATTAGAAAGTGCACCTCAAATTGGACTAGGGCTGCCAAGAAGAAGAAAACTTATATAAAATACAATAATTAGTTTGAACAAAAACATTGTATCAATATTCTTCAGGTCAGCCAAATCATACAAATTGAAAAGTAAGAAGAAAAATATGTAGTTACAATTAAAAAAAGTCGCCTTAATAGGCTTTATTCGTCCTCGGCCTCATCCGAATTTAAAGTATCCACTAGTGTCGAATTCTGACTGAAGGGATCTACTTGTTTCCATTTCTTGATAGCCCGAGTCAAATCACTGGGGATCACCCAGTCATATACTTCACTTGACGACCTGAGAACAAGTTGCTTTGTTTTCATCAGGAACGAAACACTCGAGAAATTTAGCCTATTCCGGTTTTTAATTTTGATGACTGACAAAATCAAGAATTGTCTCTCTGCTCCAGCACTTGAATGGTGCAAGCTGTAGAAAGTCAGAAAGAACTCGGGCAAGTATGGAAAAAGTTCTTTTCCAGCAGCGTCTTTAAAAAGGGACAAGGCTAACTAACAAACGTAGCAGCTGCTATGAGAGTCTAAGAAAGTTTTCTGAAAACAAATTAAGCCGGTATACCAGGGAAGTATACAGACATTTTTTTTTGGGTGGGGGGTGCGCTTGGGGTTGATTTCTAAAGGGAGAAGATTCCTTGGGGAGGGAATTTCTGGGAGGTGAATATTCCAGGGGAAATGTGTACACTGGGGGGATTTGACAGAATTATTATACGAGTTGTTTTTGTTTAATTGTCTTGCATTCTATTTGCAAAATTTTTCATTTGAGATGCTCCGGGGAAATCATCTAGGGGCTGTATTCCGCATATTTTGATTTCCGTGAAATAATTTCCACGGAAGGGGGGCATTTTTGGAGTGATCGAGAAACCGATTAGAGGTTAAAGTCTTATTCAAATGTAAGAATGCTAAGGAGAATTTTTCAGGCTGAATCATCCGCATCTAATTTTTAAGGGAGGGGGATTCTGAGCAAAGAAGGAACTGTTTCGAGGGAATTTGAGGGTGGGGTGGGGTGCATTTTACGTTGGATGAAATTTCCTCGGAGGAGTTTTACACCAAAACTCCACTATCCCGATTTTACCGGTATTATTCGAAAAACGAACATAAATTATTAAATATATGAAGGGTTGCCCCCTCCTCAATACCTTGCTCTTTATGCTAAATTTTGATTGTTTGTCCAAATTTTTTAAGAGCGTCTACTGAAACACGGGGGCCGTTTAATTGGAATAGGAAGCATTTTTTTAAAGTGCTAAGAGCTTTAGCGTAAAAGAGCAAGGTATTGAGGAGGTATTGAGTATCAGATTCTAACCCTTCATATACGGAATAAATCTGGCAAAATTAATTTGCAATTTTTTTTAATTTTTCATGTGCTGTGAGCCAAATTCAAACCTGCATTAGCTGAAAAATGTACATAAACTAAATAAAAAACAAGTTTTTTTAACTGAAATTAAGGAGCGACATTAAAACTTAAAATGAACAGAAATTATTCCGTATATGAAAGGGGCTGTCCCCTTCTCAACACCTCGTTCTTTACTCTAAAGTTTATATTATTTTAAAAAGTAGAGTTGTGACAAAGAGGCAAACTTGAGCGTAAAGAGTGAGGTGTTGAGGAGGGGACAGCCTCTTTCATATACACAATCAACATTGTGTAAAATAAAATTTTAATCTATTGTAACATTTAATTTTACTTTCTCCCCAATTATTATTAGTAATAATAAGAATAAAATTTAAAATAAGTTAATTATTCCGTATATGAAAGGGGTAAGTAGAGGGGACATTTAAGGAAGCCTGACAGCCCTATCCCTTTTCCCAAGACAGCCCTCTGACGTCACGAGATGCCCTGGAAAGATTTGGATGACAGCCCTATTACGTCACGACATCCCTGGCAAGATTCCCATGACCCACTCTCGTGCTTTAAATAGGAAAAATATCATAGGATTTTAAAAGCACAGATAGGAAAATTAACATGGGATTTCTGGAATGCCCAGATGTTCCAATATTTCCCCTTAGCAACCGCCTCTTTTGGCAAATTGTTTTTTCTATCATCCCATACAGGAGTCTAGACGACTATTCTGGAAGATTCCTAGGATTCCAATATTCCTCCTAGCAACCACCTAGGATTCCAATATTCCTCCTAGCAACCACCATTTTTTGTCGTGATTCGTAGCCATTTTTAGTATATTATTTTTCTATCCTCCCATATAGGAGTCTAGACATCTATTCTGGAAGACACCTATGTGTTCCGATATTTCCCCCTAGCAACCGCCTTGCGACAGGACCCATGGGGAATCCCCGATTGTAAACGAGCACGGGACACACGTGGGTGCTGCTTAATGACGGCACTCATCTTACACAATGACAGTGCACACATCACGGTCACATAATACTTTTTTTGACATTTTATTTTTCGCCCGAAATGATAAACGCTTTTTTCTTTCTTTTAACTTGATGGCTACACACTTTTTATGTAAGGTTAGCTTACACCTTACGAAATGAGGGTTCACATATCTTATGGAAGGGCGGTATATCACTGTCACTTAATCCTTTTTTAGATTGTATTTTTTGCCGAAACAATCGTTTTTTCTTTCTTTCTTTCAAGGTGTTTTTTTTTATTCTTTCTTTCTTTTTCTTTAGTTCTTTGTCCTCGCTGCGACTTGAAAGGTCAATTCCCTTCCAATGGGACAGCACTCCAACCATCAGGAATAAACTGCTATCCTCTGTATTTTATCTTACTCGTTACATTCTAAAACTAACCTATTGCGCGACACCTGAGATTTCCCCATTTTCCGCACAGACTAGAATGTTATGTTTACAACAAAAACTTGGCATGCAGTAGGAAAACATTTATTTCCAGAGATCGAAAGAAGACGCATAGAAAAGAAGGCTATCTCTACAGAGATATCTCAAAATATACTATAAAAGACACTGATGAAACCTCAATGAAAAATGTCTATAATGCAAGACGTAACACTGAATATTGCGATGATTATGGTCTAAGAGAAGAGAAAAAGTGTCCCTTCAAGAGAGAACATAAGGGATTATTCTGTGGAATGTATTTTAAACATCGAAAATCGTTCTGGAAGAACTCTCATATACCATTTTACGTAAGAGGAGTGCCGTCATTACGCAGCACCCACGTGTTTCCCGTGCTCGGTTACAATAGGGGATTCTCCATTGGCCTTGTCGCAAGGCGGTTGCTAGGGGGAAATATTGAAACACCTGGGCGTCTCCCAGAATAGACGTCTAGACTCCTATATGGCAGGATAGAAAATCAATGCGCTAAAAATGGCTAAAAATCACGAGAAAAAATGGTAGTTGCTACGGGGAATATTGGAATCCTGGGAATCTTCCAGAATAGTCGTCTAGACTCCTATGTGGGAGGATAGAAAAAAAATGTGCCAAAAATGGCGGGTGCTACGGGAAAAATTGGAACACCCGGGCCTTCCAGAAGTCCCATGTTAATTTTCTTATCTGCGTTTAAAATCCCATGCTATTTTTTCTATTTAAAGCAAGGGGGTGTTTCATGGAAATCTTGCCAGGGATATCGTGACGTAACAAGTCTGTCATTGGAATCTTGCCAGGGTATGTCGTGACTTCAGAGTGCTTTCATGGGAAAAGGGATAGGGCTGTCATGGTTTCTAAAATGCCCCCACTACTGGGGTATTCAGGATTTTTTTTTCGAGGTTTGTGTGTGTGTGTGTGT
>JAQQPU010001990.1:0-11371 GCA_029168905.1 Artemia sp. Kazakhstan ARC1039 | reverse complement strand
TGGCGAAATGTATGGGACACATGACGTTTTTGCTCCTACAAATTTGTTTGGTTGGTGGTTCAAGGCTCATCTTTTGAGGGACTGGTGGCTGTGCAGAGTTACGTCAAGATGTTTGAAATCCTCAAATATAGGCTAGAGCATCAGCTTCCTAATTTCTCTGAGTGCTGATGGGATCATTGAATCATGGATGTTTTAGTTTGCAATGGGCTTGGAATGGTGCGCGGTCTATATATTCTGGAATATTTTAGTATGAAACAGTATCATTGGAAAGTCTTATGGAATATGCCTACTTACAGAGGAAAGCTAAATAGAGTATTTGATCAATTTATACCATACAATTGGATTAAATTTGATTACCTTGTTTAGGTCAATGGATTGCTACATTGACCATTGTTTTTGTGTTTTTATTAACAAAATTAAATACTTTCTATTTGAAGTTTATTCCTTGGATCTCACCTGATAATTGGCTCAACTTGGTTAGATTGTTGGTCAACTTAGTTAGCTCAACTTAATGCCATGCTGGGGTATGCTGGCTGTTTTGGGGTGCTGGTGCATTACGAGAAGTTTTTCAGCATCTTGATAATCCCAGTTGTAAAAATATTGGTCGTCAGTCCTGGACTCTTCTGGCAATTGTTTTCAAAGAGTTTTTAATTGTTGCACGCTTTGATCGGGAAACCAAATCTAAACCCACATCTCGATTCATTGCCCTTTGAATTTAGAGAAGCTGTAAGAAAATTGAAGGATTAAATGTCAAAATTTCGCCCTCCATGTACTTAATAAATCCTTAGTTGCTACTTGCATCCCGACGTCCCTTTCTTTTACAAGTTTATGTCTGAATTTCAGTTTTTTTTAAAGTGAATTAAAAATAAGCCTGATAAACAATCTGCAGCAATTCAAAAACCTGTCCTTAGACTCATGTTGTCTCATATTGACGGTGCGTAAGCAAACAACAGTACCTCTTTTTAACAAATTTTCAAATGCTGCATATCAAATACCTTTCAGTTGACAAACAGCATTTCTTGCTTCCCAAGAAATTGGTCCATCTTAAATTTCTGTGAGCTGATTCTAATGATCTCGGGAGGAAATAACAATTTTTAGTTTTGAAAACTCCTTTAAAGGGGTTCCCCGGACCTGGGGTTACCTTCTTTGCACTGACTACCCAGCATCTATTTTTCTTGCCTGGTCTTTCATTTTCATAATTTTCATTTTGTTCTTTTATTAGTTTATTTAGTTTTTTTTTTCGTGTTGAAGAGCTAATTCTTACTTTTGTGAAAACAAACAATTATGAACCTAGCTCTCCATTGGAGTTTATTATTTTGTTGTAAAATTTTACAGGATGCATGAGTTGATTCTATGCCAAATTTTATCTTCGCTTTTAATGCATTTTTTGAGCTTTGATTTAAAAGAATCAAAAGATGATATGATGGGGTATCATTACTGGATACGCAAATTTTTGAAGCATTCCCTAAGTTTGTTATCCAGCATTTACAGGTGAAGTAGGTTATGCTTCATGAAAGAACAAAAAAATCATTTTACTAGGTAGAAAAACAGCAACTTGCAATTTGGCAGGAATTCTAACATACACTGGGAATATTGATCCGAAGTACCTTTTATGGAGAACCTTTGGAAAATTGGGCCTAGATACACAATTTTCATGATCAAGCCGTTCCTGACATGATGCATTCCTGTTTTAAGATTTCACTCTTCTCAGGGTAGAAAAAGAACGCTCGTACAAAAAAAAATCCCTAGATTCTTGAAAAAAGAATCACTAAATCAGCATATAAAGCACTCGATTATTGACTAGAAATCACCAACATTATACTACTCTTTATCATTGTAATGAATAATTGTTTTGTTTATCTACTGTGTTCTATAAAGGCGCACCTATAGGAAGGGGGTTAAATTACCCCTCTAGATGGGGAAAAATATCTTTAGATTGATGTTTGGTTTTTTCTCAGGCGAAAATTACCCTTGAAATTTGGAAAAATGCCGTTTTGTATCTTTGTGCAGAGAATAGAACAAAATCCTTGCTTCCTCCCTGTATTTTCTTGAATTGGTACCCTTGGCTTATACCCCGATCACAAATTATGATGAAATTACAATACTTTTGTTTATATAATAATATAGTTTGGGATATATATTTGCACATTAGGGGGGTGTGAGGGAGTGTAAAGTAACCTACCCCCCTCCCCCTAATGTGCATATATATAGCCCAAGTTATACAAGTCCAGTGCATTCTGTCAACCGTAATTTGTCTTTGTGGCTATGAAACTGGTTTTCATAGATCGTACATTATCCATATTATCCTTGACAAATTATTCTTAGCATACTTTCATCCCACGACCTATCCTCAGGGGCTGCGTGGGTCATTTTAAATCTGAAGGCATAGTTTTGGAACCTTTCAACAATGCTAAATAAAATAGCGATGTCAAACTTTTGATCGAACAAGAATTGAAGAAAAATGTGACCGGGAAGGGGGGCTATTGGCCGTCCGATTTTTTTGGTTAAATAAAAGGGGCACGAGAAATTTTAATTTCCGTTCACCCGCATCCATGATTTTTCTTTTGGTAAATAATACAGAATTAAACACTTTTGCAGATATGGGCTTGGAACCTCTACAGTAGGGTTCTCTGATACGCCGAATCTAATGGTTTGATTTTAATTAAAATTCTTTGACTTGTAGTTGGTGTTTCTTCCCTCTTTCAAAAATCAGGAATATTTTCACAGTTTGTTAGCCTTTTATGGGTAAAACTAAGCTTAATGAATGTTATATATTTGGAATCAACATAATAATTCGATGATATATTGATTGATACCAGAATTCCGTTTCTAGAGTTTTGGTTACTATTGGGCCCTGTAGCTCCATTCTCACAGTTCGTTACCACAAACTGTTCGATAGATTAGCACATAAATCCAAAAACTTAAAGAATAGGACGTTATCTACGCTTATTAGGTGTTTCAATTACAAAGAAGAGAATTTGGAAAACAATGTTGGTACAATGTATTATTTTTGTTGTTGTTTTTTTTTTCCATACCAGGGCACTTCGTATCGAAGGAAATGTCGTAGAAACTTCGAAAAGGGCTCATTTGATAGGAAATTGGAGTGTATTGTGTCCTTTTTAATAGTCTAAAGTGACTGGAAGGCAACTAACACCCCTTCCACGCCCATCATTTTCCCAAACACATCCAATAAAAATTTTGAGATAGGAATTTTGTTCAGCGTAGTTGATTTCCAGATAGAAATTATGTTTTTGAGGAGGAAACTCCCCACAACCATCAGGGCAAGGGTTTTAAGTTGTGCATTCGGGACAAATAAGAACGATGTTGGCACAATGTATTATTTATTATTTTTTCCTTTAGACCCGGGCAATTCGTATCGAGGAAGTTGTCACAGAAACTTCGAAAAGGGCTCATTCAATTGGAAACTGCAGTAGCTTGTGCCCTTTTTAATAGCCGAAAGTGATTGGAAGGCAGCTAAAGTCGCTTCCACGCCCACCATTTCCCGAAACACATCCGATCAAAATTTTGAGATAGTCATTTTGTTCAGCGTAGTTGATTTCTGTAGAATTATGTTTTTGAGGAGGAAACACCCCCACAGCCCTCAGGGCAAGGGTTTTAAGTTATGCGCTGGGAGCATATAAGGTTCTTATAGAAAGCGTTGACGTAGAAACTTCAAAAAAGGCTCATTCGATGGGAAATTCAAAGGACTAGTGCTCTTTTTAATAGTCGAAAGTGATTGGAGGGCAACTAACCACCCTCTCACGCCAACCTTTCCCCCAAACACATCTAATCAAAATATTTAGATAGCCATTTTGTTCAACGTAGTTGAAAGTTCTGGAAATTAGGTCTTTGAGGATGACAACCCCCCCCCACAGCACTCAGGGAAAGGGTTGTAAGTTATGCCCTTGGAATATATAAGGTTTTTATAGAAATTATTATCATAGAAACTTCAAAAAGGGCTCATTCGATTGAAAATTGAAATGGTTAGTGCCCTTTTTAATAGTCGAAAGTGATTGGAAGGCAACACCCCTTCCACACCCACCATTTACCCAAACACACCCAATCAAAATTTTGAGATAGCTATTTTGTTCCACGTAGTTCAAAGTTCTGGAAATTATACCTTTGAGCAGGACACTCCCCCCACGGTCTTCAAGGCAAGGGTTATAAGTTATGCCCTGGGGGTATATAAAATTTTTATTCAAATCTTTCTCGTAAAAACTTGAAAAAGAGCTCATTGGATTGGAAATCCAAAGGGCTAGTGCTCTTTTTAATAGTCAAAAGTGATTTGAGGGCAACTAACCCCCTTCTCACCCCCACCTTTTCCCCAAACACAGTTGAAAGTTTTGGAAATTAGGTCTTTAAGGATGACAACCCCTTATCACAGAAAGCGATGTTGTAGAAACTTCAAAATGTTTCATTCAATTGTAAATGGAAAAGGCTAGTGCCCTTTTTAGTAGTCAAAAATGATTGAAGGGTAACTATCCTCCCTATCACGCTCACTATTTCCCCAAACACATCTAATCAAAATTTTGAGATATCTATTTTGTTCAACATAGTTAAAAGTTCTGGAAATTAGGTCTTTTAGGATGATAACCCCTCAGAACCCTCAGTGCAAGGGTTGTAAGTTATGCCCTGGGGACATATAAGGTTTATATAGAAAGTTGTTGTAGAATTTTCAAAAAGGGCTTATCTGATTGGAAATTGAAATTGCCCTTTTTAATAGTCGAAAGAGAGTAATTATCCCCCCTCTCACGCCCACCATTTCCCCAAACACATTCAGTAAAAGTTTAGAGATAGCCATTTTGTTCAACGTAGTTTAAAGTTCTGGAAATTATGTTTCATGTTCTATGTTATTATGTTTTATGTTCATTAAAAGCTTCAAAAGGGCCTCATTCAATTGAAAATTGAGAGGGCTAGTGCCCTTTTTATTAGACGAACGTGATTGGAGGGTAACTAACCCCCCTCTCACGCCCACCATTCCTCCAAACACATCCTATCAAAATTTTCAGATAGCCATTTTGTTCAAATTAGTAAAAAGTTCTGGAAATTAGGTGACGCCCCCCCCCCCAGCCTTCAGGGCAAGGGTTGTAAGTTATGCCTTGGGGGTATATAAGGTTTTTATTGAAAGCGTTGTCATAGAAACTCCAAAAGGGCTCATTTGATTGGAAATTGAAAGGGCTAGTGCTTGGAAATTGAAAGGGAAAAGAAAGGAATAGTTGAAAGTGATTGGAGAGCGACTAATGCGCCTCTCATGTCCATCATTTCCCCAAACACGTTCTATCAAAATTTTGAGATAGCCATTTTGTTTAACTGAGTTGAAAGTTCTGGAAATTAGGTCTTTGAGGATGACAGCCACCCTCACAGCCCTTAAGTTAAGGGTTGTAATTTATGCCCTGGGGGCATATAAGGTGTTTATAGAAAGGGTTCTCGTAGAAATTCAAAAAGGGCTCATTCGATTGGAAATCGAAAGGCCTTGTGCCCTTTTTAATAGTCGAAAGTGATTGGAAAGCTTGACGTTTTTATAGTAAAGATCGATGTGGGTATAATGTATTATTTTGTTGTTGTTGTTGTTTAGACAAGGGCACTTCGTTTTGAAGGAGCTGTCGTAGGAACTTTGAAAAGGGCTCATTCGATTGAATACAGAAAGAGTTGATGCCCTTTTTAATAGTCGAAAGTGATTTGAGCGCAACTAATCTCCCTCCCACGCTCACCCTCCCATTTGCCCATTATGTTTAAAAACTAAATGCTACCTCGAGATTAAAGCAAAATGCACTGTGTTAATGCTAATTCCCAATAAGGCATATCAGCAGTATCCCAAGAACGACTGAGGGTATTATGTTCAAACTTTCGGGGCTACTTCTGCTCTTAAAATTTAACCAAATTAAAATAGCGCAAATCTATCCAAGCTATCAAAGAAAGTAAACAGATTTTTTTTGCGAATGGTATCAAGTTTTCCATTTCAGGTCAACTAGAGGAGGTGTGAAGCTATATTAAACACTACTATTTTTGCCCCGATTTTTAAAAGGGTGTGTGTTTTTAAAAATTGCTGAAAATTTTTCTTCAGCATACAAATAGCAGGCCAAACTATAAAGTCTTAAAAAACGAAAAAATTTAAAGTATTATTTTCATTTTCCCTCAAAAGACTTTGTCAATATTAAACGAACAAAAATTAATTTAAAAAACTTTTTCCACAAAATAAGTTTTTCAAAGAAAAGTAAAGAACTCCTTTAAACAAAAAATGAGCAAAAATAAGATCAAATAATCTACTAAGCGTGAAACTACCACAAATCAGCATCAATAAATAAATGAAACCCAAAACGAACAGAAATTACAACAAATAACCGAGCCGAACTCAAAACGAGCTGAAGTTAACATAAGTTGGGCTCAAAACCCTTATGCCTTCCCAAGGCCAGAACATAATTTGCACTTTACTGAAAAAAATACAAATGAATGTGCATTGTCAGGTTAATATACATATACTGATATTTAGTAATCAAAATGTTAATATTATTTGATTTATTAAAGTTATAAAAGTTAAAACATTTATTTTTTTTTCAGTACAGTGAAAATTATGTTCTGGCCTTGGGAAGGGAAAATATTTTTTTTCCCTTTTTGAGGTATAGGCGTAATCTGGCCAACACAAAACTGTTGAGGCACAATATCAGAAGAAATAGATATTTGAAAAAGTAAAAATACTGCAACAGAAGATCACTAGAATGTTCAAAATGTTTAGCAGATATTAAATCAACACCGGCAGATGATTTTTCTTAATCTTGTCTACAGTAAACTTAATATCAAACAGCGTCAATATAAAGCAGAGTGCATTTAATTAGTAAGCAAACGGTCAAGCTATTCTTTAAATTTACTTTATGGAACAAGGTCAGGCGAAGAAAACTGACTTTTATAATAATCAATCCAGCTTTTTCTGGAATACTACCGAAACAAGTCCAATCACTGCGTTTAACAATTTTCCGTAAAAGTGAAGGATCACTAGCTATCTTATCGACATTTTTTGAATCAACATTATTCTGTGGTCTTTAAGGGTCTTCAAACGATCTGTTTTGACTTCAATGCAAATCGTTTCCTATACCGGAGCGCAGCTTATCGGATTTATTCTATATTTGGAGCCACAATTTAGCGGAATCGCAAACTGCAACAAGACTTGGGTTTTCAGACCATTCAGTGACTCCGTCTTTTTGCGAAAACGTCTAGATGTGACTGTACACTTTTCTGCGCATCGAAAAGCGTGGTTGATTTCTGCGAGATAACTCGTAAGTTGTATTTCGATCTCCTACTCACTAATGTAAGACCTGCATTCTAAACTAAGCAGGTGAAAAGGAACTTTAATTTTGTTGGGTAGCATGTCACACTCGGACAAGAATAACTGACGATCAACATGACTGCAGTCTTGAACATAAAATCACTTTTCATTTTTCTTTCGACATTGCACACAATTGTCGCACAAATAGGAAAGTGGTCAGTGTAGAAGCTCTCACGAAGTACAGCGGCTGTTCTAATAGGAAAAAAACAACATTGTATGTTTCTTGCTATGATTGTTTATTTTATTTCTGTTTGTTTTGGGTTTCATTTATTCTTTAGTTGTAATTTCTGGTCGTTTTGAGTTTGAGTTAATGCAGGTTTTTATTTCTTTTCATCTTACTCATCAAAATTTACGAGCCTGAGAAAATTTGCCTTATTTTTGAAAAAAGGGGGAAACCCCCCTAAAAAATCGATATTCTTAATGAAAATCAGACCTTCTTATTCAGCGTGCTGGAGAACCCTACCGAGGAGGTTTCAAGCTCCTATCTGCAAAAATGTAGAATTTGTATTTTTGCCAAAAGAAAGAAAACAGATGCATATTTTTTTTCCCAGGGATGATCGTATCGACCAATTGGTCCAAGAATATCGGGAGAGGGCGTTTCCAGGGAATGAATTTTCAGGAGAAACTTTACACTGGGGGAATTTTCCAGGATTTACATTTTAAATTGTAACATTGATTAACATTAAAGCTTAAAAGTTTAAAACTTAAAGGGGGGTTGCTAATCCTCAACACCTCGCTCTTTACACTAATGTTTTTTAGTACTTCAAAAAAAAAGCTTCTTATTGTTCCAATTAAACAAACATAGTGTTTCAGGAGTCGTTCTTAAAGAATTGGAACAGAACCCCCCTCACATACATTATGACTTCTGTTCATTTTAAGTTTCAATGTTACTCCTTACTTTCAGCTGAAGAAACATGATTTTTTTAGATTTAATTTCTGATTGTCTTTTAAATAATGCCAGGAAATCTGGCTATACCTCCACGGAAAAATCCCTCCTCCCCATGGATGTATTCACTATACAATTCAATCCTTGTGAAAATTTATCCTTGTGACAATAGCTCTTAACAATTCCACGCGTAAAATTGAGTCGACAGAAAAAAAGTAAGAAATAAAACGAATTTCGTATAGGAATTCCCCCAGTATAAAATTTTTCCTGAATAATTCACTACCTTGAAATGCCCCTCCCCATGGAAAAATTATCCCCATGGAAAATACCACCAGCAGAAAATTTACCCCCCCCCCAAATGTAAGCTTACTTCCCAATAACAAATACTTTACATAAACAATGGACGAATTTAGTAACTTAAATATCTTTCCCCAGGGGCTTTGGGGAAAGCGCAAAAAAGTATACAGTCCCATTTAGACGTGTTCGCAAAAAGAGGGAAGTCACTGAATGGTCTAAAAACCCAAGTATTGTTGCAGATTGCGATTCGGCTGCATTGTGCCTCCAAATTTGGAGCAAATCCTATAAACCGCACTCCGGTATAGTAAACGATTTGCGTTTGAAGACAAAAAGGGTCGATTGAAGACCCTTAAAGACCAAAAAATAATGTTAATTAAAAAAAATGTCAATAAGATAGCTAGTGATCCTTCATTTTTGCGAAAAAATTTTAAACGCAGTAATTGGACTTCTTTCGGTAGTATCAAACAGTTCGTGGTAACGAACTGTAAGTAAGGAGCGACCCGAGTAGAAAGGCCTCAGGAGATCGTGACGGGCACCCCTGCTGCCACCTACAACTTTTTTACATAATTTATGCATGTTTTTATGGGTTTTCTCACTTGAAAAAACATGATTTTTCTCACTTTTATGGATGTTTCTTGGACGGTTATGTGTGTTGGTCAATTTATTTGATGTTTTTCATGGATGTCAACAGTAATTTATGTCTGTTTTATGGTTTTTGTCAGTGAGAATGAAAAAACAGCGACAAGTACAGCAACTTATGGATGTTTTATGGTTTTTGTCAGTGAGAATGGAAAAACGGATTTTTCTCACTTTGATGGATGTTTCAAAAACAAGAGCACGTGTTTCCTTCTCAGCCAATCTTAGGGCTTGTTACATCTGCTTCTCAGCCAATCAGAGGGCTTGTTACATCTGCTTCTCAGCCAATCAGAAATTCGGCTACATATTAGCGGCGGAGGTTTGCAGAGAGTATAAGGAAAGGATTTTTGCTATAGTTTTATTAGTCTGTGAATAGAATTTAAAGGAGTAAGAACAGTTTGACTTTACCCATTTGGATATATATATTTGTGCTGATGATGAGTGGAATGTTTACCCTATTAGAAGTTGATAGTGGAGTTAATGGCAATAATACAAGAGCACCAAACATTGCGGTGGAAATCACGAGAGGATTAAGAAGAAGAAAGAAGAAGAAGAAGATTTTATTTGAATAAATCAACATAACAAAAAAACATATACCCCCAACAGAGAGCAAAGCTCGTAAAATTGGGTATTAATAATAATAATAAAAAAAAAAAAAAAAATTCCTCATCATAACAAAAGAGAGAAAGAAAAAAAAACCTGGTAAAAGAAAAAAACAAAAAACATAACAAACATAAAGAAAACAAACGCTGGACAAGTGGGGCATGGAAGGCTATCCCAACATGGGTAACAAATATAAACAAAAAAATAATAATAATAATAATAAAAATATTTCTATTCCACCATCACAGGTCAATACATAATTTTAATATTTTCTTCCTTAGAACTGATATTTGCCGAAATGACTCAATTTGAATTCTATCTTTCAGCCTATATTTATTTGAAATAAATGGTATTTGGTATCTAATTGAAAATCTAGATCTTTCACAATTAACAAGGGGAATTCGATATGTTCCAGAACACCTAAGAGCCGAAGGAGGGGGCAGAATCAACAGAGATTTTTCATAAAAATAACTACTAGGATCTTGTATTTTAAAATGCCATATTGATATATTAAGTTCTCTTATATGTTTCAGATCTAATAAATTCAAGAAAAGAAATAATGTTTCAGTTTCCGATGCATCTCTAAGTTTTGATGGACGATGTAAAAAATTTCCAAGTATTCTCACTGCTTTATTTTGAAGGATCTGTAGGGGTTTTATATGCGTCCAAAAAGTATTTAAATAAATAATTGTGCAATAATTTAAATAAGGAGCAATCAAAGAATGATAAATTATTTTTAAAATTGAAAATGGAAAAACATGTTGCAAACGATACATAGACCCAATATTTTGCGAAAGTTTCACCCTTAAATGATCAATATGAGTTTGAAATGACAAAAGGGGATCAATAAAAACTCCTAAATAACGATATGATTGAACTCTACGTATTTTATGCTCACCAACTTGAAGCTCCTGACATGAAATTTTTTTAGTAGCACGTTTTGAATGACCAAAAACCATAAATTCAGTCTTCTTAAAATTCGGTACTAAATAATTAGATACAAACCATCAATTAACTGAACTAACAGTGTTAAACAGATTTTGAATCAATGTAGATGAATCCTTCGCTTTAACAGAAACAGCTGTGTCATCTGCAAATAAAATTGCAAGACCATTATTTCCCTGCAAACATCGTGGGAGATCATTAATATACATCAAAAATAAATGCGGACCTAATACCGATCCTTGTGGGACACCAATATCTTCAAGATCATTTAAACTAGACAAATGTCCATCAACATCTACCACGATTTTACGTCCATAAAGGTATGATCTTATTATTTCTAGTCCTTTCCCCCTTATACCGGAATTTTCCATTTTATCAAAAAGAATTTCATGGTTTAAAGTGTCAAATGCTTTTTTAACATCATAAAAAACAGTAGATACATGATAATTACTATCTAAGCAGTCATTTATTTCTAATACAAGAGCTGCAACTGCTTGTTCCGTCGAATGGCCTGCCCTAAATCCAAACTGATGTTTGGTAAAAAAAATTATTTTATCTAGATAATTAGTAATCCTTCCTTTTAAAATTTTTTCCAATACTTTAGACAATGGTGATAAAATTGCAATAGGACGATACTTATTTGTATCAGATTTATCTCCTTTTTTATGCAATGGTATTACACG
>JAQQPU010001989.1:57811-69385 GCA_029168905.1 Artemia sp. Kazakhstan ARC1039 | reverse complement strand
TTTATCAAGAGAAAGCTGCATCTCTCCCTTATTGTTGTTAATCCACTCTCCATAAGCAGAAACTTGATGCTTGTGGGTTTCCTAAGACCAAATATGAGACGTATTATATCGTTTTGTATTGTTTCAATTTTTTGCATCTGAATCTTTGCACATGCACCATAGACGATGAGCCCATGGTCAATATGGGGTCTTATATGTGATTTATAAAACTGGAGTAAGGTTTTCTCCTTACAGCCCCAGGGTGTGGAAAGAAGTCTTTTTAGTATACTTGTTTTTCTATAACATTTTTTTTATTGCGTTTGAAATGTGGAGGTGGAAGTGAAGTTTTTGGTCAAGCTTGAGACCTAGGTAATCAATATGATTATCTTCTGGAATAGTTGTTCCATTTAGAGTTAGTCTTGCATTAACATGATTTCGCTTTCGGTGAAATTGGATTATTTTTGACTTGGTAGGTGCAATGGGTAAATCTGAATGTTGAGAGAATTTTTCAAATAGGAAAAGTGACTTTTGCAGCTTTGACTGTGCAATCTCAAAGGTGTTGCCAGATGACCATAGTACCAGATCATCAGCATATTGTAGATTCGTGTGGGGGAGGTTCATGTCCCAGAGATATAGGGCAAAGAGGAGGCAGCTGAGGACTGTTCCCTGAGGAAGGCCTTTTGTTATTGTCTTTTGGGGTGAAGAGGCTGAACCTACACAAACAATGAAACTCCGCAATTCTATGAAAGATTTTATAAAATATACTAGCTTGGGGGGTAGTCCAAGGTTTGCAAGTTTGTTTAAAAGGATTTGGTGGTTCACATTGTCATATGCCCCTTCAAAATCTAGGAAAGCCGCAACTAGGACATTATTATTTGAGAATGATTCATTTATTGCATTTGTTAACAATATGAAAGCTTCTGTTGAGGAATGGTGTTTCCTGAAACCAGTTTCAGTGTGAGGGATCATATTATTTTTTTCAACAAACCAGAGGAGTTGGTAATAGATCATTTTCTCCATTATTTTCCCCATCACAGGAGTAATCATTATGGACCTATAAGACTCAGGGTTATTTTTGGGTTTATTTTTCTTTAGGATTGTTAAGAGGGACGAACATTTCCAGATATTGGGGAACATAGATGAAGCCCAAGCATGATTATAACAATTTAGAAGTTCCTGTTTGTATGAAGGGGTGAGATTCTTTATCCATGTAGGGTGTATATTGTCATAGCTGTCGCTAGTCTTGGTCCTAATATGATGTATTGCATTATTCATTTCCTGGATTGAAAATGGGCTGGTTATATACTCGGATCCTGGGCGAGGTTGGTAACATGGGTTCATAGGAATTGGGGACATTTTGCTACAATTATTTGATGTCAGCTTATTAACAAAAAGAGTGGCAAATAGCTTAGCTTTTTCATTATCATTGTCATAATGGGTATTATTATGTATAAGCTCATACAGGAGTGGGTTGGGGGAAGTCTTTTTCCCACAGATGTGGCTTATGACTGTGTATAATTGGCTCCTGTGTTTCTCTGGAGAGATTATTTGCAAAATTATTCCAGTAGTTATATTTAGCATCTATTATGGTCCTTTTTAGATTAGATTCTGCTTGTAATTTTTTTACATATGTAGTAGGTGATGGTTTTTTTAAGAATGTTCTCCTAGCTGCCTTTTTTGTTCTCCATTTATTTTGGCACTCATTTGTCCACCATGCTTTGGGAATGTGTTTAGGGAAGGTTTTCCTGGGGATAGCATGATTAGCTGTATTTATTAGTAAAGATGCCAAAACTTCAGCATGTGTGTCAGCTGTTGCGTTTGAAATGCATGAATTCTGCGTGAAACTTGTAATTTCATCATTTAGCTTATTTTGAAACATAGGCCAATTTGCTTTAGTGTAGATATATTTGGAGGTATGTGATAGGGTTTCAGCAGGTTCATTTAGGGAGCAAACTATGGCAAAGTGGTCAGCACATAGACTATCAATTTTATTTATATAAATTTTATTCAAAGTATTTAAAGACACAATTTGTAGGTCAATTGTGGAGAAACTGCCACTTTAGGGGTTGAAATATGTATTCAGGTTTGGAGGGGTAGCAACAGCTAATTCAGTATTATTTGAAGTCATACGCTCAATGAACTTACCAGCTTTGTTTGCTGGTTTATTCCTCCACAAAAGGCTGTGGTCATTAAAGTCTCCACAAATAATGATATTTTTCAACGTATTAGAATTATTTATATAGCTGAAGAAATCCATGGCATCTGTAGTTTGGCCATTAGGGTTATAAAAGCTTATTATGTAAGTTTTTGTATTATTCAGCCAAACACTGATACCAATTGCATCAACATCATTTACAAAATCTGGAAAGTTGATGCCACAGAATTTTATATTATTTTTAACTATTAAAGCTACTTCACCTCCTTTTCTCTCTTATGATCTATCCTTTCTCAGGATAGTATATCCCAGAGACTAATTTGTTGATTTTGGGTTAAATGAGTTTCCTGGAGGCAAGCAATATTGATAGAATTATATTCATAAAAGATATTAGTTCATTTAGCTTATTTTCTGTGAGTGATCTTACGTTCCACTGGAGTATTGATGTGTGTTGTGTTGTTGGTTTATTTTTCATATGACTGTGTATCAATGTTCAGCTTTGTTAATAGTAAAGCAAGATCTTTTTTTGCTTGAATGAGCATATGATCAGGGATGTAGATTTTTGCCAATTCTGCAATGATTTTTGTTTTCTGTAGTTGATGTATATTCCTGGCCTGAACTGCATTACAGTTTAGAATGAATAAGCATATATTTGGAGATTGCATGTTTAGTTGTGCATCCTGTTTGTCAGTTAAGGGATTAATTCTTGGCAGTGTTTCTGGTTTGTTTCTTCTTGGGAGAGGGTGCCAGGCCAACCTCATCTCACTAGACAAGGAGGCTTGTTGACTTGGTGATTCATTCTGATAGAGATATGAGCTAGGGGGCTTAAATGATGGTGTTTTGTAAGGGGTACTTGATGCATTGGGAGTGTTTGACTTGGGAGTTTTATTTGATTTCATTATAGGTTTTATTTGGTGTGGTTGGACAGCATTTGCTTCCATAGCTGCAAAAGGGTGTGGAATGGCCTTCTCTATTGCTATTGGGGGTGTTAGTGCTCTTTTCTTATATGCAGGGCATTGTGATTTATTGGTAGATTCATGTTGGCCTTTACAATTGATACATGTAGGCTGAGTGTTGTTGCAAGTTGTCAACTCTTTAGGATGGGAGCCTTTACAATTACTACAGGCTAGGAGAATTTCATTGCATTTATTTGTTGTGTGTCCCAGTTTCAGACACTTCTGACACTGGATAATCTTTAGCTTGTATTCCTTGTGCGGTTTGATTTGCCCAAATGGGAATAACTTCTGGGATATTAATTTTTTCCTTCAGTGTAAATAAGAAGGATCTACTAGTTTTTAGGCCATTAGAGTTGGGTTTACCCAGTTGAGTGACATCTTCTACAGGGATTGTGTTACCAGCCCTATCTGAGAGCCCTTCTTTTAACTCCTGAATTGGTATTTCTAGGGGAACATTATATACTACTATTTTTGTTGGGGATTGTTTTGGGTTCCATTTAGATGAATTAATTGGGGTGTTCAGAAGAGATTTTAGATTTAATATTATATCTGCTGATTTCTGATCTTGGACAGCTATTAGCAAGGATCCATCACGGTGAATGCTAAGAGAAAACATTGATTTTAACATTTTTAAAATTGCAACCCTTATTGTAGTAATCTTTGTTATTTCAAATGGGGTATTAGGAGAAATTTTGAGGTAAATTCCTAAGTTTTGGGAAGGAGAATCTTGGACTGGGGGAGGGGAAATACTTTTAATTGCGGACGTTTTTTTCCTTTTTTTTGGATCTCATAGAAAGGACCTCTTGAAACCCATTATCATCAATTGTGACATTAGCTCCAACACTGATCATTGTCCTATAAAGTGTTGCTGTTGTTGTTCCATATTTCTTCTTTTCTCAGGATAAATTCATATCCTTCTTCTTGGGACAATTCACTTGTGGCTGAACAGGATGTTGCCTTTTTATGTAAATTCACCTGTCGCAAAAATACGTTGCTATTAAAATAAACGGCGTAGTTGTAAACACTGCTTATAAATATTCGAAATATGGATGAATATGTAAACATGTAGATTAGCTAATTAGGTAAAAAAAAATGTGGTATAATCGTAGTAGGGTTTACCCAATTCAATAAGTCATCATAAATTGATTGCTATACATAAAGTTGTAGGTTTAGATCCATTAACAGTTTGAAAGCATCTATGAACAAATCTCTTTTTGAAGATTGGGTCAACGTTTTTACATTTGTCAGAGGGTTTGAATTCAGTCCTAGTTGAACTTTCAAATTGAGGAGATTCACTTGTTTTCTTTCCAGCATTCTACATTTCAGTAGTATGTGCTCAGGGGTTTCTTCTTTGATCTTACAGTACCTGCAAAATGGGCTATTGGCAACTTCTCCATTTGGCTGCTTAATTTTATATAAAAAAGAATGGTGGTTGAAGTTAGCTGTATTTGTACTCAGGCAATGAAACCAGACTGATTGCATCCTTGTTGGAAAGGGGGATAGATTTGATGGCTTTAATTTGGGTAATGTTTTCAGTCGCAATCTAGTTATGTCCCTTATAGTTAGAGGTTTCACTGGTTCCATTTGGCTTTTTGCTCCTTGCTTTGCTATATTGTCTGCTTTTTCATTTCCTTCTATACCCAGGTGATTACGTATATATTGAAATTTAATAACACAGCCTAATCTTCCAAGGCTGCTAAGGTTTTCTTTAGTTTGATGTAAGTCTATGTCCAGTGTTTCAAAGTTAGGGTTTGTTAGGATATTGAGAGCAGATTTGGATTCAGAGAATACTACTATATGTTTATTGCTCTGTTTCAGTTTGATTAGCGTCTCTAAGCCCAAATTGATTGCAGCTACTTCAGCTGTTAGTATGCTGGTCCCTGTCCTATGTTTTTCCATAATGCATAGGCTGTGCTCTCTTAGAAAGCACCCACTTCCACATCCATCTTCACTTAATGATCCATCAACATATAGTTGGTTATATCCATCATATTCCTTTTTTAAGAGTTGTTCAAAATGTTGGATTGCAGTTTGGGATTCAATTTGTTCCTTTTTTTGGGGGGAGGAATTCTAGTTTAACCTCTGGGGTGATTGATATCCATGGTGGATCTTTTGCTATTTTAGTTTTAACATGCTCTAGTTTGATGGGGTATTGTGTCCTGGCCATAATTGCTGACATCAGTGGTGGATTTTTAGGCTCTAGTCGGCTAGCTCTGGCTTCTGGAAATAAGAAATGGTGAGGGGTTGTTTCCAATTTTTTTAGGTATCTTATGGTTAAAAGTTTGTATCTATTTTCAATAGGTGGAAGCCCTTCTTCTTGTAGAAGGTTTTGAATCTTTGTTGTTTTCCTACATCCTATGACAAGGCGGATTGCTGTATTTTGCACACATTCTAATTTGTTGAAGAGCTGTTTTGAGCATCTTTTTCATGCATGATTGTATGATATGGTCAATGTGAGGTTTGAAGGTAAGCCTGTTGTCCAGAATTATTCCAAGGTATTTAGTTGCACTGGTAGTTGGGATTGTAGAATTTCCTAGGGTAACTGGTTGTAATTCTACTTTTTGTCTATTATGGAAATATATGATCACTGATTTGGGGACTGATATGGGTAGTTTCATGCTGGTAGAAAAGTCCTGGAGGTTATTAGAAATAATTTGGAGTTTATTTCAGCAAATGTTTTCCCTGTTGCCCATGCTCCAATGTCATCTGCAAAAATTCCATGTGGTGAGTCAATTTTTAATGCTGTCATATACAATATGAATAATAAGCAGCTGAGTACAGCTCCCTGTGGGAGTCCCTTTTCAATAGGTCTTGAGGATGATAGTTTCCCATTTACTTTAACTTTAAAGGTTCTATTATCTAGAAAGCTATCAATCAGTTTTCTGATTGGTTGGGGAAAACCTAATGCACGGAGTCTTTCCCCTAGTATGTAGTATGTCTATTTGTGCGTTATCATATGCTCCTTCTAAATCAATCAGTACAGCACCCAGTATTAATCCCTCATTCATAGTTTTCTGTGCATCTGTCACAAGTTTCAAAATTATGTCGATAGTTGAATGTAAGCTCTGAATCCAGCTTGCTATTTTGGGAGGATGTTATTTGTCTCTGTATACCACTGGACACGGTTGTACAGCATTCTCTCAAACAACTTACCAAGGGTTGGTAAACATGCAATTGGTCTGTATGAATGTGGGTCATCTTTGGGTTTCCCTTGTTTGGCCACTGGTGTTATAATTGCTTGTTTCCATTGCTGGGGGAATACTCCTTGTGTGTAGCAGAGGTTAATTGTATGTATAAGAGCTTCTTGGAAATTTCTTGGGGCATTTGATATCCAAGTGATATGGATTTCATCTTCACCTGGGCTTGCTTTTTGATTCATTTTATTAACTGATTGCAGGAATTCATTTGTTTTAAAGGGTTGTATTAGCTGTGTTAGCTCATAAACTGTATTTAATCATTCATTGTGCCTTTGCTTATTTAACTATTCTTTGTGGGCAAACTTCTGTTGGTAGATGTCAGCAAGTGCCTCAGCTTTTTTGCTATCATCTTCAAGCTGGATACCAGATACAAGTACGGGATGCTTAATGTTATTCTTCTTTTTTCCTGATCCCATGATTCTGTCTAAAAATTGGTGTATTTTTTATTCAGGTGTTTATCTGTCAATCTTTTCCAAGTAGGAAGCCCGTGTCAGGGCTTTGGCCTTTCTTGTGTCTGTTCTGAGCCCTGCGCAGGCTTGTTTAAATTGTATGTATGTTTTGGGGTTTGGGTTTTTTCTAAAATTCTTTTCTGCATCTCTTTTTGCAGTAAATGAGGCTTGACACTGGTCATTCGACCATGGTTTTGATGTCTTCCTTGATGATTTGTTTATGTATTGTTTGTTGGTAGTTCTAGGTATTGATGATATTGCAGTTTCTTTGAGATGAGTAGTTAGTCTTTTGGTACAGAATTCTGTGTCTTGGCTTTCTTGAATTGGCATGTAATCAATATTTTTGAGAATTTCTTTAAATTTAGTCCAGTTTGCCCTGTTATTGTTAAATTTTGGTGTGTGCTCTTCTTCTTCATAGACAGTTCTACCAATTTCTACCAGTATGGCATAGTGGTCTGTTAGTAGGTGAGGGACTGTACTTATTTTTGAGTATTTAGATAGTTTATTTGGCATTAGTTGTAGGTCAATGGTGGAAAAAGGTTAGTTTTGCAGTCGTAATGGTATTCATACCATGTGGTGTAGCTATTGAGATTTCTGGGATTTTCTAGAAATTGGCCTGCCTTGTCGGTTTTCTTTCCTCCCCAAGTAGGGCTATGAGCATTGAAGTCTCCTGCTATTATTATTTTCTAATGAATAATCTTAGGTGCAATTTCTGTAAGGAATTCCTTAGCTTCTTGGTTACCATTGGGATTGTAAAAGGATTATATTGCTAGTGTTTTTCTATCCTTAAGACTTATTTTTACTCCAACTACATCAACCTCATTAGGGTGATGGAGGGGGAGGGGCGCCACGCCCCCTCCTTTCCTGCCTGATGATCTTTCTTTCCTGTAGATCTCATATCTTTCTACCCATAGTGTACTTTCTTGGTCAAGGTGGGTTTCCTGGAGACATATAACATGTGTATCTTTTACTTTAATATACATGAGCAGCTGGTCTAGCTTTTCTTTTGATAGTGAGCGTGTGTTCCATTGGAGGATCTTTAGTGTTGTTTTACTCTGGTTTTGTGATGGATGGTTGTGGATTTGGACTTTATGCATTGGCCATATAGTGGTAAGCTTGATGGTTATTTAGGGTGGTGATTAGATCTAGCTCTGCAGTCTCTACTAAGCTTTTAGAGAAGCATTTTGTGGCTAGTTCTCTCATGATGACTGCCTTAAGTCCTTGGGGTATTTTAGCTTGGGAAAGGAAAGTACTTGCCATGGAGTAGGCTATGAGGTTGGTGATTGCCTTGGCTGTGTTGATGGGCATTGATTCTGTGGCCTGGTTTGTGGCTGATGCTACTGGAGCTAATGGCTTGGGGTTTTGCTTGATACCTGATAGGCTTGTGGGTCTTGCTTGCCTATTGCTGCTGCTGGAGCTGGTGCTTTCTGGGGCAGGGAACAGGGAAGAGAATCTGGCAGGTATTGGAGATTTTTGTGGTGTTCTTGGTGTCCATGGAGTCTCAAGTATGCTGTATGTTGTGGAGAGGGGTGTGTTGGGAACTGTTTCTGAGGGGATATCTGGCTGGTTGTATTTACTTACTTGTTGGGCAGCAAATGGGATTGGTATTTTTTTATTTCAGCCATTCTAATTATGTTAAGACGCTCTCTGTACTTAGGACATAGTCTTCTATTATCAGAATGATGGGGGCCATTGCAATTTATGCATTTAGGTTGGGCTTTACAGTCATTGCTTTCATGTTCTTCTCGGCACACTATGCATTTGTTTATTGTGGTTTTGCAATGCTTGTAGGTATGGCCTAGTCTATGGCACTTTTTACACTGGATTGGTTTATCCTTGTATGCTTTGTATGCCTTTGGCTGCCCAAATAGAAATATTTGTTGGGTGATCTGGGGGTGTCCATCCAATATGAAAAGTGCAGTCCTACTTATTTGTGGAGTGTTTATTCCTGGTTTACCTAGGCGGTGGATAGCCTTAACTGGAATGTCTTCCCCATTGGCAGTCATTAAACCCTCTTTTAGTTCAGCTTCAGGGATTTCAGGTGGTATGTTGTATACTACGATTCTTTCTTCTTTTTGTTGAGGTTTCCACTTTTCAGTTGTCACCTGGATACTTCCAACAGTTGTTAGCTGCAGAGCTGTGTTGGCATGGTTAGCTTCTGGGAACAGAACTTCTAATGAGCCATCTCTAGCTATGTTGATGCTAAAATTGCATCTTAGGGCCTTGGAGAGCGTTAATCTTATCTGTTGTATGTTCTTAGGTAAGAGTAGTGTCTCCTGAGATTTTGGAATCAGTCTTATAACTGTTCCATCATGGATGTATTTCTCTGTAGTTTGTTGGGTCGGGCTATGAATTAGGAATGGTTGGGTGGTTTGGTAATGGCCTCTATGGTTTGTAGCCTGTAGAAGACTATTAGATGGCTTCTTCCTGTTTGATTTTCTCTGTACAGTGATGAACTTAGTTTCTACTGTGCTGGTTTCTGGTCTTTTCTGAACTGTGATCATGGTGTTGTTTTAGCTATTATCAGATGTTTCAGTTTCAATTTCCAATGCAGGATTGGGGACTTGATTTGGGGAGAGTATTGCATCTCCCCAAGACTGGCCCCCTTCCAAGTGGGGGCCAGGTAGATCTGGTTTTGACATTCAGTCAAGGAAAATGGCAAAAATATTGATAACAGGTAAATCAATACAATAAATAAATCAGCTAAGATACTTGACCAAAAAAAAGGATAATAATTGTAATCCTCCTCAAAATGGTAGTAAAAAGGATAATTTTTGTATTATTTATTTTCTAGCCGTTTTTTTTGTTTTTCGGGAAACAATAATTTCTTTCATCAGTCGCTTTTATCATTAATTTTAAATACATAATTGACTGCATAGACCTGGATGAGCAGGGTTGCCACTGCAATAACTTCTTTTGTTTTAACGCTTGTTGTCTCAGCCCATCACCTGAGAAGATGTGGCATAACGTGGTGCTTTGGCCAGCTCTAATGCACTGCTTTTGGTTTGTGCTTGAGTACACCTTTGATTGTTATTATTTGTTATAGGTACTTAAAAGAGATATAAAATGGCTGAGCCTGAAGCACAAGCAGCTAAAAAGCCAAGAATAGTATTTGACCCTGAAGAGTTTATTCTGAGAAAGCGCCTACCTCCTAAGTTACCAAAAAGGAATAATGACATCTATGTGAACAATAAGACAGATTTCAAGGTATTAGTAAAAGAGTACAGAAACTAATAAGAGAGGAACAATGGTGCTTTATTGTTAGTTTAATAGGAATAAACAAGTTCTAGTAGAACTGACTGTGCAACATGAAAATAATTGGAAAAACTCATTAAACAGTAATTACAACAATAAACTCAAAAATCCGAAAACAATAATTAGAAAAATTCAAAATTAGATGAAACATAGATTGAGAGATAGATTTATTCAACAACAAATTTGAACAGTAGCCTATATCATTATATCCTTTCTCCCTTTATAAGGTTCTATACTCTGGAATGTTGGGAAAACACTTAAAAAAGGAAAATGATGAAGTGCTAGCCACTACTCATTACCTTAAAAAAAAAACAATGAGCAAGGAAAAGTTGGCCACTCTCTATTACTTATTGTGAATAGTTATTGCCAGGTTAGTAAATTAAACATAGTCTAGTTAAAAATGTAAAGAAATATACCTTTAGTGCCCTTTTGGCAGAAAAGGGCACTATAGTAAATTAAACATAAACGCAAGGAAAGGGCATAAATAAAGAAAAAACACTTTTTAATAGGCTATGACTAAAATAACTATCAAAGTAAGCCAAATAATTGGTCTTCATAAGATTGGCTTACAAATGGTAACCCCCAACCCCTCTTCCCAGAGGCGTAGCTAAGGTTTTCAGCCTTCGGCGACAATCAATCAAATATGCATGCAAAACAGACTTAACATGAAAATATACAGACTCTTTTTGCTCAGGTAAAGGAAAGTAAAGAAATCAATGGATACTAAATAAGAACGAAAGACATGACAACAAAAATAAGAAGAAAAAAATCAATAGACATAAGATTAATTACTCACTGCGCCACAGCAGACACCCTTACCCAACAATACACAAAAAAATTCTCAACAATCAATGGTACAAGAAGAGCTGAAAAATAACTGCAACGAATATTTTTATTTAGGTTTTATAACTGAATTTAGGATTTGTTTGAATAGCTTAATGTTGCATGGTGTTGGAGTTTTTTTTTTCCAGGCAAATTTGAGGTTCCTATCTTATTAATGCCCGATTAGTCCTCATATTCCTTGGTCCACTCCTTTAATCCTTTGTTTTCATATCAATAGTCCATGTCAAATACACCAGTAAAAGTTTCTGGTCCACTCCTTTAGTCCTTTGTCCTCGTCATTAGTCCTCGTCAAAAGACAAGTCCTTGTCAATCATTAGTCCTCGTCAAGTGCACCAGTAAAAGTTTCTGGTCCACTCCTTAAATCCTTTGTCCTCGTCATTAGTCCTCGTCAAGGGACAAGTCCTCGTCAATCATTAGTCCTCGTCAAGTGCGCCAGTAAAAATTTCTCATATTCCTTGGTCCACTCCTTTAATCCTTTGTTTTCACATCATTAGTCCTTGTCAAATGTACCAGTAAAATTTTCTGGTCCACTCCGTTAGTCCTTTGTCCTCGTCATTAGTCCTCGTCAAAGGACAAATGCTTGTCAATCATTAGTCCTCGTCAAGTGCACCAGTAAAAGTTTCTGGTCCACTCCTTTAGTCTTTTGTCCTCGTCAATCATTAGTCCTCGTCAAGTGCGCCAATAAAAGTTTCTCATATTCCTTGGTCCACTCCTTTAATCCTTTGTTTTCATATCATTAG
>JAQQPU010001989.1:36933-57341 GCA_029168905.1 Artemia sp. Kazakhstan ARC1039 | reverse complement strand
AAATAACAAAGGGAGTTCGGTTGATTTCACTGCTGGAGGAGTTGGAGCCATTAGATTTTAAGGAATCGGAGTCAGGAATATAACTTAGAATCCTTAGTAGTATCAGCAAATCGAATTGAACGAAAATATGTTGTAAATACTATAAGTTGAAATTTATTCGATACGATTCACTAGAATAGATTGTCTAGTTTTTATTTATTTTAAAATAAAATTTTGTTTAAAATGGTTTTAGTTTGAATTTTGCATATTTTTTTGTCTCTTTCAATTTCTATCTTAACAAGGCAGTAAAAAACAAAATTTCCTAAAATACAAAATTCTCGGCTTAGCCATTTCAAAAATTCGTTCGATCGTTTTTCAAAAATAACACGAAGGAACGATAGATATGGCCACGCGGAACACAATAGCCAACGCACCGTATCCATATGCAAAATATTACTGAATTGATTGTCAAATCTAGCCCTGGTTCATACTTTGCCAAAAGAACTTTTTCAGACATGATAACGCTGTTTTGCCGAACAAAAGAATAGGTATTTAATCCAAATATTGTCGCATCAATTTGTTTCTAAGCTTCCAAGCTCTGAGTAGATATAATTATTATTTTCTTTGATGAATATAAGAAACACATTTATATATTTATACAATAGTTCTTCAACCCAGGTTTCTTAGATATCAAACATGTTAAAGGGACAACATACAATGGACAACATAGGCAAAGAATTATAGAATTTATTACGTCTTTTCTGATTGCAAACGATTTCAGAAATCGGTAGCCGGGACCCTCTAAGCATTCTCATCAGAATTGATAGATTAAACCTAAAATTAAAAACTGTAAAATCCCTTGGCAAAAATTCAGGCACAGTACAATTCAAACCTCCGATCTTCGGATCCAAAGTCCGACGTCTTACATATTATACGTCCGTGAGAATGAAATGGACGAGATTATGAGGATGAAAATAAGTAAGTAGCATTATTTGAGAAAACTTAACTGGTTGTTTTTATTTTACTTTCAGATGACCTTGAACCTCTTCAAGACCACCTTGAGCCGATGACTCAACCTCGGAAATCCTCTGCAGTTCATATAAAACTTACGAAAGTGGTTCCTCAGTTACCCAGCACAAGTGATACTACCCAACAAATCCCAAAACTATGACAAACATTGATTTTGATCTAAGGGCCGTATCTCAGTGGCTAGGCCTTTCACTCTTTGAACTTTGGATCAATTCCCTAAGTGTTTTTGTGTTTTTATTGCTTATGTCATTAAAAGTGGATCAGCTAATTGATGTAAGCTGGTTCGCTATATTTTTACCATTATTTATTGCTGATGGCTTGAATTTATATTTTTGTGTGATTGTCTTTTTAAGAGCAGCACAAAATGTGTTGACAAGAAGTGTGATCAAGAGAACAATTTGGTCTTTTATCTTTTATTTTCATTTGAATGTTTTTAAGACTCTTGTGTATATGAAAGTTCAAGGAATTTATGAGTATTCTTATCCAGAAGCATTCTCCCCTTTATTCATTTTGTCTTCTTTGCTATTCATTAAAACCTGTCAGATGTCTGGTTAAAACGTGACATTGTTGATCAGAAGAAACTAGAAAATAAGAGAAAATAGAAGGGTGGGGGGTAAGATGTAACGAATACTCATTATACTATTTTCAGGTTGCTAACACGAGGGGATAATTTGTGGGGGGGGGGAATAATACAGGATGGAAAGCTAAGTTTTAGGTCATTTTTGTGTTTTTTTCTATATTTTATGTTTCAGCGGGGGAGGGGCTCAGGTAATTCGTGAATCGTCCAATTCGGAGGCATTATTTTTTTTCTCTCTCTCTTTATCTTTGACAAAGTCTTTCAGATGTGTGGGTAAAATATAAATATGTGTGGGTAAAATAAAAATTTGTTGAGGAAAAAGATTAGGGGACAGAGAGGAAATAAAAGGGTGTGAAGTACGTTGAGTATTCATTCCTGCTATATCTAGATTGCTAACTAAAGACGATAACTCTGGAGTGGACGGGGTAGAAAATTTAACAAGCGACACATAAAAACATTGTTTTATACTTTTTTTTATATTTGTATTCTTCGATTGGGGGGAAGGGGGTTCAGTGAACTTATAGATTTTTATGTAAAGGAATATTTCCATTTCTAGGATCCCTTCTTTATTTTCTTAGGGTGAGTAAAGTTTGCCAGTTTTCTGGCTTAAATGATTTTATATGAGAAGACGTTGAAATTTGTGGTGACATTACAAAAAAAAAGGTAAAACATTTGAAACTTAATTTGACTTCTTTTGGAAGGATTGTAAAAAAAAGAGAAGAAAAAAATGAAAAGAACTCAGGGCCAGGCATATCGTTTGGATTAGTCCTGGTTATTATTTTACATGCTAGACGTATATCAAGATGGAATTTGCACTCATGAATTTTAATTTAGGAAATGTTCTGAAATATGCCAATTTTTTTCGGATGTAAATTGGTTTTGGCAATTTTTCAGAATCGTTAGGGTTGAGGGGCAGTTTAAAAAAAATTGAGATTTCATATCCAACAGTACTTGCAGTTCTATTCATTCTGTTTTATTAGAGATTTTCAGTCGACTACAATGAAATTTTGTGAATTGTTGCATATAAAAATGAGGTATGTTTCGTGAGAAATCATCTAAGAATAGCTTGTTAGAAATGAGGTTTCCGAGACTTTTAAGATAATATTTATGTCAAAAGATGGACTATCACAAGCCCCGATGGGCCTAATTTGCATCTTTTAGTCAATATACACGGTATTGGAGTCTGATCGAAAACTTGAAAAAAAGGGAGAAACTTGGAAAAAATTTTCTTAATTTGGCAAGCAATAGGAATACGGGTACTGCAATAATATTGGACTGTCGGGGTGTACTTTTTGGCCAATGCTCATCCAAAGGACCTCATCATATCTGGATAAAATTTGTGGGACGAACTGGAGTGGGGAGGGAGTAGAGTGGAAATTGCCTCAACTATATTTTATTGCTCCTTCCCCTAAATTTTTGAAAATACCCTTTTTTGGTAGTGTCTCCCCTAGATTTCTAAAAATCCGTTATTTTGTATCTTTACACTAAAAAATGGAAGAAGATATTTGTCCCCTCCCCTTTGCATTTTCTTCAATTGGTGACCCTGAATATTCACACAAGAATAAAATAAACTAGTGAAAGAACAATTATACTCAAGTAACTTCTAAAGATACACATAAATGATGATATTAAAATATGATGTAGTTATTTATCCTCCAAACACCAAAGAGGAATGTCAGTTATGTCCCAGGACACGACCAAATTTTGTGTTAATTAAAAACTTAACGAATACATGCACCAGACTTAACTTGGTCAACCATGAGAAAACTCAAGGTCCCAAATCATATCCGTAGGTGACCTCGAGAAATTTAAGTTTCGATAAGTTATGCTTTAACAGCATCGGACTTTAAACCAAAGCTTGATACCACAGCATAAATATATATAGACGAACAGTAGCGAAAAGTTTCTCCAAACATAACACACATTCATAGCGCGATGTTTGGGAAGTTCCCAGACCGTCAAGATAATTTTATTTTACAAAAAAAATACAGAACATTTTTGCTGCATCTGCTAAGAAAACCCCTAAGGACTTGCTGGGAGCAGGTGGGAATCTTCTATTCTAGGTATTCTAAAAAATACAATTTTATATTATTCTACTTGTTAATATCACTTAATGGACCTATATACAAAAACCATTCTACTTACACAAAACATTCATAAATACTATTCTTTTACAATGAAAAATCTTTTGGCTGCGGCCTTGAAGGTTGCCCTTGCATTTCGAATCGCAACCGGTATTATATCACATACGCTGGGAGCAAAAATTTTTATTACAAAAGAAGCTCTAGTCGTTCTAGTCAAAGCTATAGTTTCTTCTCGTGGTACACTAAACGTTTGATATGGCGCGCGCGAAAAGGCGCGGTCATGAAGAGAGGTTTAGCTTGTGTGGTTTTAGAGTGCTTCAAAAATCTTCAATGGAGAGTATAGAACTTTTTGCTATTGTTCGTGTATATTTATGCTGTGCTTGCTACAGACCACGATACAGCTTAACAACAGATGGAAATGGCTTAAGCTTTTCGGTCTTGAGCTTTGGGTATTTAACTTTAGACACATTACTTTAGTGCTTAACCCATTGCTCTTCTGGAATATTAATGGAAAGGTTCAGAGGTGGTTTAGAGCGCTTGAATGATTTCCACGTGAAGTTAGCGCTAGCTTTATCTTTCAGATGCACGGTTAGCTTCTTCGGTTGTAAGGGTATTAACCAACTTATTTTAAGCTTTATTTTGCAAATTTGAGGTGTTGATATTAGTAGTGTTTAAGCAGACCGAGCGTAAACGAGGTAAGTACATGTGCCTGCAGACGCACAATGTTATATTGATGGCAAGGAGACCTCACATAATTCAGTTAACTAAGTTGTGTCCAAAAATCTTTTCAAAAAATTTCGATAAACTGCTCATTTCCTGTCGGACTGAGGCTGATTTTTTTTTGTACAATTTTCACTGCAAGGCATTTCATGCTGTATGAGGAATGGGCATTGTGATTGTCTAAACTGTGAGTGTGAGGAATTGGTACTTACCCTTCGTAGGAACATGAGAACCGGTACACCTGAGAAACTTAAGAGCGCTGTTGCAAGTGTAAGTAAAGTTGTTAATCTTTGAGACTTAAAGCAAACCTAGGCAGACCTTGATAAGGATCGATGCTAAGATATGTGAAGTCCACGCAAATACCACATTTGGTCTTCTAGCAATTGAGTTCTTAAATTATAGTTTGGTGGTTATAAAGTCCTAAAAAGACGAACATTAGTAATCCCTGAATTTTCAACAAGAATATAGTCTTTTTTGGATGTCTGGGGAACGAGTACGAAATTCATAGCAATAGCTACGAATTTTGATTTACGGTTACTTACTTTTATCCCAGCCGCATCAGAGCTCATGTTAGGCACTAAAACACTTTTTCACGGCATGATTTAGTATATAATGCCTGTTTTGCATAACTTTTATGAAATTCCATTTTATCTTGAATACGACTCAAGGTTTTCTGGCAGAACGTTATCAATGACAACAATGCTCTCCGATTTAGCTGGTTTGGGTAACGAGGGTCAGTCGGAGGAAGGTGCAACAGAACCTTTTAAACAGTTCTGTTAGCCTCTGGATCTTGTCAGTACTCTTAGATTGAAAGTGAGGTAAACAAACTCAGAGGTTTCATTGGGATATTCCCCAATTTTCTAAATTTTAAACTTACACACAATACAAGCAAAACCCCCACTTTTTTATCGCATAACAAATATCACCCATCGAAATATCTTTTTGAAATGCCATCCTTAACTCCTTTATTGTGTAATCATCACCGAAGCTAAGGCTCATTTGATTCCATATGCGCTTGCTACAAAATTTACTTCATGTACTAATCATTGCATCCTGGGGAATATTACTGTAGCGCAAACTTGTCTGAACAAAATACAAAAGTGACGCATAAACTTACAGTTTTTCTGCCTCTATCATTTTCCATGGCAAACCACTTTCACTGCTCGAGATCTGAATTAATGCTGGAGCACTGTTTCTGCTTCAAGTTTTTTTTCAAATCCCTAAAAGGCTGGCGGAAAATCCCTAGAAATCCCTATTTTCAATACCAAATCCTAAAAGTTCCTCCATTTTCTGACTTCTTTCCAAGTCACAAGTAAAGCCTTATTATTCAATTCAATTTATTCGAATAAAAACATAACACAAACATTAATAACAATAAAGATCCTAGAAGATAACTTGTTAAGGACCAAGAGAAAAAAAATTAAAGTAACACTGAAAGAGAAAAAAAAAAAAAATAGAAGAATAAAACATGGCTAATTAGAGCAAATTTGTTAAAAATGGAAATATTAAATTATACCATCAAGTTTTGTTACATTTTTATACAACTTGCAGAAACTTGTAGCTAGTTCAACACTGGAGGGAATTTTGTTCCATTGAATAATAGATTTGTAAATGGGAGATTGCTGGGCAGCACTGGAAACGCATTTAGGAATTTTAAAGGCTCTATTGGATGAACGGAGACAATGGGCTTCCGAATTATTAATATTATAATAGGTTAGGAGTTGAGGTGGAAGATTATTGTGGAAAGCAGAGTAAGCAAGCGATAAATTTAGTTTTTGTATGATTTGATCTATGCCAAATCTGAAGCTAAGTGGAGCTATGCCAAAATCTGAATACAAATCACAAGTTGGATATAGACGGGGAAGCCGAAAAACTGCTTTAATGGCGCGGTTTTGGGCAAATTTGAGTTTTTTAATGAAGGACCGTTTTGTATTTCCCCAAACTGATCCGCAATAAGAAAGGTAAGGAAAAATAAAGGAATAATAGAGGGTAACTAGGATGTCAGGAGGAAGAAAATAATTCACACGGTTAATCATAGCTACTTGTCTCAAAATTATTGCTGTTATGTAAGAAATATGATTAGAGAATGACAAGCATGAGTCAATAAATACACCAAGAAACTTGGCAACCTCCACTTGTGGGATGATGTCGGAGGAGTACCTGAGACCAAGAGCAGGTTGAATAACGTCTTTGTTGTAGGGGGCTCTGAATAGCACTATTTGACTTTTTTTGCTATTAATGGTCATGTTATTCGTAAGGCACCACGCCTGGACTCTGTTCAGAAGGACTTGGGCAGAGGTTACTGCCAATGGTAGATTGGTGCCAGTGATGAAGAAGTTGCTGTCATCAGCAAATAATACAGGATACACTGAAGGGCCCAGGTCTATAACAAGATCATTGATATACAGGAGAAATAAAATAGGGCCTAGAACGGAGCCTTGCGGGACACCCCTCCGAACAGGTAAGGGTTGAGAGGATACTCCACCCAGGCTCACACTATGTACCCTTCCAGATAGATAAGAATCAAACCAAGAGAGGGGAACACCACGAATACCGTAACTATTTAATTTACTTATTAAGATACTATGATCGACCATGTCAAAGGCCTTAGAAAAATCCAAAAATAAAGCCAATACAGTTTTTTTAAGGTCGAGTTGTGAGCGTATGAACTGTGTGGCGTCAATTAGAGCATGAGAAGTTGAAAATTTCGGCCTAAAGCCATATTGGTGAGGAGAAATCAAGGATACGGAATGCTGACTGTCAAACAGAAAGGGAGACAGACGTCTGAAGATGATTCTCTCGAGCACTTTGGATATAACAGGAAGAATTGAGATTGGACGATAATTACCTATCTCAGTTGGATCGCCCTTTTTAAGAACTGGAATAACAATGGCTGACTTTAGTAAATCAGGGAAAACTCCGTGGGTTAAAGATAGGTTGGCAATATGCTTGATGGGCTCGTAGACAAAAGGAGATATGGTCTTCAGGAGCTTATTACTTAATCCAAGACAGTCAGGAGTAAAACTATTAGGAAGAGAACCGATGATTTGAAGTACCTCATTGCTATCAGTTGGGCAGAAAAACATGGATCTAAAATTGAAGCAAGGGAATACAGCCTGTGAGGAGGAGCGGGAGTCAGTATGAGGAACATTCAAAAAATAATGATTAAATGCATCAGGTGCATGTAAAGGGTCAATTAATCTACCATTCGTGTCTTTACGGCGAATAGGTATAGACTTTGATTTTCTATTTTTTGAAAGTATATCATTAATGGTGGACCATATCTTTTTAAGATTTCCTTTGCAATTGAGAATTTTTGTATAATAATAATTTTTCTTCGCTTCACGGATGAGTTTAGTGTATAAGTTTTTATAATGTTTATAATTAGATAGGTCAATATCACTACGGGTCTTACAGGCTAACTTATATAATTTGTTTTTACGATATGAGGAGACAATGAGGCTATGTGACATCCAGGGGCAAATAGGGATATTTTTCCGGTTAGGTTTACGAATAGGAAAAGTTGAATGGATAATCTCACTTAGCCTTTGCGCAAAACCATTTGTGGCAGAATTTACCTCGTGACAATTTAAGACATCGGACCAGTCAGTGGTTCTTAGGCAATCGATGAAATGGTTTATATTTGCAGAACTGTAGTTTCGAGTAGGTGTTGGGATATTAATTCTAGACCGTAGAGGTAGTGGTTGCGAAGGTAGAGACAAGTAAATAGAAAATGGTCTGACAGATCCGAAAATACTATATTTGAGGACAGGTCATTTCCCAGGGAAGTGGATACAAAAATGTTGTCAATTAATGTTGAAGTTGATCTCACAGGATCGACTCTACTGGGGAAAAAAATTGTGGGTAGAAGACCACTCGCGGTTACCGATTCAAAAAAAGTGTCAGATTCAATATTTTTACCAACATTGAGTAGGTTGCAATTAAAGTCCCCAAGAACTATTGCCTTTTTATGGGGTAGGTTAATAAAATTAGAAAAATCATCAAACAGATTACAAAAACATGAGGTTGGAAATGGAGGAGGTTTATAAAATAAGGAGAGTATATAGGAATTTTGGCCGATAACTATGTTTACAATTATTGAATAAATACATCTGAGATTTAGTTGTGTAGAGAAAATAGATTCGCACTCTGATAGCCTGGTAAAATTTACATTCGAACGGATGTAAAGTGAGATACCACCAGAACACTTAGTCAATCTCCTGGGCATATGGATTATTTGGTAACCAGGGAGTAAAAAATCACTAGTGTCATCACTATTGGAAAGCCATGTCTCTGTTAATCCTATTACATCGAAAGGGCAGACACCATTAATTGAAATTAAATCTTTAAACTTGAGCCACTTATCCCGGATGCTTCTGATGTTGAAACAAAGAACATTAAGGGAATTATTATTTACTAGTTTTGGCTTCACATTAGTAGCAAAATCGAAAATATCAAGGTATTTACAACTAGCATTTGTTAAGGTACCAGGGGGGCTGCTTATAGGGTTGGCATGCTGATTATCATCTATATCGGGATAATTAAAAACAATGTTATTGGAAAGGGATAAATTAGTTAAAAACGAAAAGTCACACATTAAATAGTCGTCAGGCGTTCTGATTATGCTGACTATGTTTAAGACGGCTCATTTTGCACCTCAAGAGCTTTTACTTGTACCAAATATCTTCTTTTGACGTTTAAAACAATGCTTTGCCTTTATCGACTGGTTAAGTTTGGTTTTGATTTATAGATTCCGGTGCCAGATCTCAGATTCTGGACCATAATAATAATAATAATAATCTGTATTTAAAAGCCAATTAAAGCCATATACAAAAAGACAAATACTAAAGAAAAATTACATTTCATTTGACATCCTTCCCATCAATACAAAATTTCCTACTGCCACAATATAACGGGGAGTCCTAGACCTCATTAACTCACAAAGCAGCCTATCTTCCCCCTCCTGGATAATTAATCCCCTTAAATGAGATAGTTGCTTACACCGGAGGAGGAAATGGCCCAACCCATAATCATTTTCCCCACATCTCAAGCAACTACACCCGGCCTCCGGACGTTCCCTGTTTTTCCTTGCAACCTTAGTATAAATTGGAAGACAATTTGCTCGAATCTGAATCCAAATCGTCAAATATTTAATGGGCAATCCCAGCTTGAAATAAAACTCCTGAGCAAAATTCTCTTTTACTTCTCTATACAAAGTGAGACTCGGAGATTTGTCCACAGCTGCTTGCCATAGTTGCACTTCTTGGTCTTCAAGTCTTGCACTAAATTCCTTGAAGAACTTTTCATGATCCTCTGGCCCTTTTCCCTTCTCCCACGAACTTGAAAATCCATTCTCATCTAATATCCTTTAGATTTGTGCTGCCCATGATGTTTTGTTACACTGACTGAGAAGATCTTCATATGCTGCTCGGGCAAGTCTAGTCTGGGGAAGTTCTAGAATTCTTAACCAGAATTTGATGATTTGGGTATATCTTTTCAATTTCAGGTTAAATATACCCAGATCACCTTTTAAAACTATCGTATGTGTTGTTTTGTGTAGGCCAAAAACTCGTTTATAATATTGAAGTTGAAGGGTTTCTAGTTGCTTTGCCGGCTGATACCCCCATATTTCTGATCCGTAATGTAGGATAGGCATAATTTTAGTATTAAATATATGTTTGTGGAGGCTTAGTTCACTTATTTCTGCTGTTAGTGTGCTTCTGTATATACCAAATAATACATTTCTTCCTTTCTGTGCCATTGTTGTAATATGACTCGTCCATTTTCCATTTTGACAAAGGATGAAACCTAAGTATTCGGCCTTTTCCACCACTTCCAGCATTTTTCCATTCAATAAAAATTTTGGTGCTGATTCCAAGGGTTTTTTGCTAAAAATCATGACTTGGGATTTCGTGGAGAGTTTGTAAATCATTATTTGTCTTTGCCAGTAATATAATGTCGTCTGCAAATAGTAGCATTGACATATTCAGATTTCCCAGTTGGAGAGTAGGTGCCCATCTTTTTCGGAAATAAGGAACAATATCATTAATAAACATAGCAAATAATTTTGGCGAGAGTGTACTTCTTTGGCGCACGCCCTTTTTCGAAAAAAAAAAGGCAGAGATATTCCCTTTCTAACAACTTTCACAAAACTTTTATTCAATGAATACATAGACGATAGAATTTGTAAAAAAGGGGCTGGTAGGCCTAGATTTAATAAAACATTCAGCAATAAAACACGATCTACACTATCAAATGCTGATTTCAAATCAATTAGGGCCACATATAATTTTCCTTTACCTTTGCAGTGCTTTTCTACAAGAGCATTAATAACAAAAACTCTATCAGCTGTGGAATAACCTGGTCTGAACCCACCTTGTTCTTCTTACAAGTTTTTTTTCTCTTCTATCCACATTCCCAGCCTTTTATCTATAATTTTTTCTAGAACTTTTCCAGCACTGTTTAGGAGGCTTATTGGTCTATAGTTGTTATGTGTAGTGGGATTACCATTCTTATAAAGTGGGAGAATAAGCGAGGTTTTCCAGGTCATTGGCCACTTCCTCTTTGAAATTATTAGGTTAAATAATGAGGCCAAAAAAGGTAAAAGAACAGTCCGAAATGCTTAGAAGATCTTCATAGGAATTCCATCGGGCCCGGGAGCTGAATCACCTCGTATTTTGTTAAGTGAATCTTCAATTTCTTCCAGGGTGATTGGGTCGCATAACACGTAATCTTCCTGGTTCAGAGGGAATGATGTTTCTTCACTGTTATCTAGACCTAATGTCTCTTGTAGGTGTATGTTGCTATCCTGATTATCTTCTTGTAGTAGTTTGAAGTAATCGGGCCAAGTTTCGGGGGCGGGCACCTCTGACTGTCGGTCTTTTAGCCGATCTCTTTATGATTTTCCAGAACTCCCTACTGTTATTATTTTTGTTTTGACTTTTTTTTATATTGACTTGCACTTATGTTAATAAAAATGTTTGATTTTTTTTCTTAAACTCAGAAAATCCTATTTTCTAAGGAGGGGGGGGGGGGGGTAAACGCCTAGAACAGTATCCTAGATGAGTCTTTCGGGGCTTCCGACGCGTGAAAAAAAATCACTAGATTCTTGAAAAAATCACTAAAACAGTACATAAATTACTAGATTATACAACAAAATCACTAAATCAACAAAAAAAATCACTAGAATTATAATATTATTTATCAGTATAAGGAATAGTTATTTTGCTTCTTTACCATGCTCTATACAGGCGGACGAATGGGAAGGGTGTAAAATTACCCCCTAGATGTGAAAGAATGCCTTTAGATTCGTGTTTTTTATTTCAAGCGAAAATTACCCTTGAAATTTTGGAAAATGCCTTTTTGTGGATAATAAAATAAAATCCTTGCTTCTTCCCTGTATTTTTCTGATTTGGTCCCTGGGTTTATCCCCCAATTGGTGAAAATATGTTATTTTTATGGAAAAAATTCGTCCCGCCCTTCATTAGTTTTAATAAGCATCGGTCTTATTGTTTCTTTAACAAAAAAGATCCAAAGAAAATGTTTTTCTCCCAATATATTTCTGTTTATTACTGACAATTAATTAAAAACAAACTTTTTCCACAAAATAAGTTTTTCAAGGAAAGTAAAGAGCTCCATTAAACTAAAAAATGAGCAAAAGAGGAATAAAATAATCTACCAAGCGTAAAACTACCACAAATCAGCATCAATGAATAAATCAAACCCAAAACGAACAGAAATTACAATAATAACAAAAGTCAAACTCAAAACGTGCAGAAATTAAAATGATTTAGGGCTCACAACCCCTATGCCTTCTCAAGGACAGAATATAATTTGCACTCTACTAAAAAAATACAAATGAATGTGCATAATTTTTTTTTTAGTAAAGTGCATTATGTTCTGGCTCTGAGTAGGCATAGGGGCTATGAGCCCTAACAATGTTATGTTTTGCTCGTTTTGAGTTTGACTCGGTTATTTATGGTAATTTCTGTTCGTTTTGGGTTTCAAAAGAAACGTGTGAGGGGGGCTGGTTGCCCTCCAATTCTTTCGGTTACATAAAAAGCGCACTAGAAATTTTAATTTCCGTTCAAATGAGCCCTCTCCCGATGTTCTCTGACTATTGGTTCGATACGATCATCCCTGGGGAAAAAACACATCCTCGATCTTTCTTCTGGTAAAAAATACAAATTCAACATTTTTTGCAGATAAGAGCTTGAAACCTCTATAGAATAGAAATGTATTTCAAATACATTTCTATTCAATAGAGGTTTCAATGTCTTTTTTTATTTGTGCTTGTTAGGCATTTCAATCACAAACAAGAGAATTTGGAGAGTCGATTAGATATTAGAAGTAAAAACTAAAACCATTAAACAATTCTCAGAGGAGATATTCCACCCGTGTTACTCCCTACCGACTTCAGTCATCAAACTATAATCGATTTAACCTATCTAGTTATATTACAAATCTCATTATGAAAAGCACCAAGTCATATTTTCTTTTTCAATGATTTCTTTTTTTTCATTCAGAAAATTATATTTAATGTATACCTACCTTCTTTTTTATCGATGACTCCATTTCCGATCTATTTGCAGATGTAGAGGGTGTATTCATATCCAATCCATTTTCAAAAGGTTTTAACGGAAGACAATCTAATTTGGAACTGATAGATTATAGAGAGTAAAAAACCTTAAATATGAAGAATAAAATTGACCTGCAGAAATGTTGTGAAATAGGAAGCATAAAACAACTTTGCAATTTTGCGATTAACTAGGTTCGCCTATCCTCTTGATGATAACGCTCTGAGGTCTGTATTTGATATAGTTCAAAATTCGAAGTTTCGAAGGCGGTATATTTGCATAAATGCTAATTTGTCACATATTGGGATCCTGGGAGGTGTAATGAACCACTATTTTCCATTTTTTCTTATTAGTTAGCTTCCTGTATGATTTATTAAATTGAATAATGAATCTGTGTGCTATATCGTGAAAAATCACTAGATTTAGAAAAAACCTAGAAAATACAGAAGGCTTGTAAAAATCTCAAAATGAAAAAGTTTACACCTAACAGACCTAAAAAATTCCTATTATAGGGGGGAAATCCCCAAAATGGAAACACTGTACTGATGCTACATCCACATGCATGTGGTACTTCGAGCAGTTTGCCTTCCCTCTTTTGCAGGAAAGATGTACTGATTTGAGGGCCGATTTCGAAAAGAGGTTTACAAAAAGAGGCTCTTTCAAAAGGGGTTTACAAGTTTTGTTGAACATTTATTTGAGGACACAAAAAATTTGTTTGCAATGTTGGATATCATATTTAAAAATTTAGAAAAAGACGGGGCGTATCTTGATGTATTATTTGCTGACATAATTAAGACTTTTGACAGACTTGACCATAATGTAGTAGTGTGAGAAGCTAAGTTTATGAAAGGCCCGCCCTTTTATTTTGCGCACACTTGTAAGTTTTCTTTTTAAAAGATCTCAGTCCAACTCCCTTATCATGAGCCATCTGGATTTTTTTGCGGTTCACCACAAGGGACTAAATTAGGCCCATTTTTTTCTTATTATTTTCAACGGTATTTTAACAACAATTAATGTGCGTTTTAAATTTGCTAATGACAACTGCTTTAGCACTGCGACTAAGCCTTGTGTATATCAAGCAGTCTGACCTGACGAGAATTTTTTATGATTTAAAAGCTGAATTAGGACAGGTAAACCAACGGTCAGCGAGACCGAGAGCTCTTTTATGACTATTTTCCTTTCTGAAGGTTGACAGCCACTCTTCCCGTTATTCCCTACTGCCGACAAAAAAAAAAAGTTAAAATACTTGGGATACTTTTGGAGGAAGATTTAAGATGAAACTTGCAGCCCTCCCCCCGGGGACTGTGGGGGATTTAGTCATCCTCAAAGACATAGTTATTATATTTTTCGACCATGCTGAACAAAATGGCTATCTCAAAATTTTGATCGGATGACGTTGGGAAAAAATGAGCATGGGAGGCGGCCTAGTCGCCCGACATTACTTTGGTCAATTAAAAAGGGCACTAGAACTTTTAATTTCCGTTCGAATGAGGCCTCCCGCAATACTTTAGGACCACTGGGTCGATACGATCACAACTGAAAAAAACAAACAAACAACCAATCATACATACAAATAAACACGCACCCGTGATCTTTCTTCTGGCAAAAAATGCAAAAATTCCATATTTTTACAGATAGAAGCTTGAAACCTCTACAGTAAGGTTCTGTGATACGCTGAATCTGATGGCGTGATTTTCATTGGGGTTCTGACTTTTAGGGGGTGTGTCCGCCTTTTTTTCGAAAAGAAGGCAAATTTTCTCAGGCACGTAACTTTTGAGGGGGTAAGACTAAAATTGATGAAATTCTTATATTTGAATCAGCATAAAAATCTGATTCTTTTGATGTATCTATTGGTATCAAAATTCCTTTTTAGACTTTCGGTTGCAATTGAGCCGTGTGGCTCCTTACTTACAGTTCGTTACCACGAACTGTTTGATACACAAAGAGCCAACATTTGATCATTTGAGAGGTTGCAAAAATCAACACAGAACCTGCTCTACTGGTTAAACATATAATGATTTAGTGTCACACGTTTATTAGACAAAGTCAGTAACAAATGCAACAACAGCAATGAGGCTTTACCATCCTCCTTCAGGCTGACCTCCCCAAGTTCCAGGGGTTGTGGCTGGGGCTGTCCAGTCATCTGTGACGGGCTAAAAATAAAATTCGTATAAGACCAAATTTAACTCCTAATATTTTATCAAATTAGCACGGAAAAAAATATTCGACTGTGGCAATATCACGTCGAAACTTCTAATTAGTAACCACCATAGCTGTAAACAAGGGTCATAAAGAGGAATTCCTCTAAATGAGGACTCTATCGAAAAACTGTACTTTTACAGATTCTCACCATTTTCCCTCCCATAGGGGCAGACATGCGCACACATGGTAATAATTCTACATATTTCAACACACACAACAATGATGAGATAAGAACAAAAACTAGAAAAAACAACAAAAACATAACGAGAAGAAGATATCTTCACAAAAAAAAAAACAATAGAAAAATACACCAAATCAGGAGTGTGCACAAGAAAAGGAAAATTAATTCCCCCCCCCAAAAAAACAAATTTCTTAATAATCCTTGTTCAAAGATGCTTAAAAACTACTGCAACAGGCTATGGTTTCTGAAATTCTTAAAACAACAACCATCCCAAGAAGTAAGTAGCCCAAAATAACAGGAAAACTGTGTTCCATTCCAGGAAGGCTTTAATTAAGGACTAGTTGCAATTTTGTGCTCCGTAACCAGTTCTGCACTTGTCCAATAATGTTCTTACGGGAAAAAACAAAACTTATTACTGAAACCTATTGAGAATTTGTGATTTGATCATGAAATTTGATTGAAATGACAACGGAATTGTCTCACAACATTTTCAATCAGAGCGGGTTGCACCACAGAAAATTCAAAGACCTGTCAAATTAATCAAATGACATTTCTTTTGAGGTGATTTTTGGCATTTTCCTAGCAGGTATACTAGTGTTTTTAGGGACCTTTTCCTGAATTTTAAAAAGAAAATTCTGTTCCCTTGACCAAAACAAGCAAAATTTACACTTCCTAATGATATACATCAAGCGAAGAAGATCGAACAAGCGAGCGAACTTGTTTACTTTGGAGTATACAGATTCGATAATCCAGAGTAAACAAGTTCTCTCGCTAAGATCACCACACTAAGTTAAACACTAGACGCCTGCTTTCTCATTGTGTCCTTTTTCAAAAACAGCAGTTGCTACTATCTTCCATGCAATCCTGTAGCTTTCAAACTTAATTATTCAAAACGTCTTCTTTGTAGGGAATGTGTTACGATCCCACACGGCCAATGTGTTTATTGTAGAGATAGTGGCGGATACATTGGGCTCCCAGTCTCATCTCCAAATACCCTCCAAGTTAAAGAAACGACACTCGAGGTAACATCTAAGTGACATCCTACATAAGGTAACATCCTTATGTAGTGAAATGGTCATACATTTACACCATGGACTGTTTTACCTTTTGAGACCCCATTAAAGACTCAAAATGGAATTTACCCCAGAAACGATTACTGAATGTAGGAAATGTATATTATTGCCACTGCATTTTGTATATAACGGCATCTATAAAGCGATTTTGTAGATCCGATTTGTTTCAGCCCAAATTTAAAAACCTAAAAAATGCTTATTAAATGCATACTTTTTTTTGAAAAAACTTAAGAAGAAATGTACAACAATGAAAGAAGTTAAGATTAAGGCTATCCACATGCAATATGCATTAAGTATAATTATTCTGCATATTATGAAGTAAGAATTCTTTTCTTAACATGCTACCCTATGCGGAGCTTATGTCCTAGGCTTACACCACCTAGTTTGTTTTTGAGAAGAACAAAATCTTTCCTTGAGGAAGAAAGCCAATCAGAAAGTACAATTGCTTTATTTTGGGGTTCCAGAGATCTAAATACTTTTATGTGGAAAACCTCAAAAATCTTTTTGAAAACATTTACCTCCCTACTCCTTCTATTTCAGCAGGCAGGGCTATTCAGTCGAAAATGTTCAGCCCTTTTCCTTCACTCTGTGATCTGAACTGAATTATTCAGCTCCATCATTACTGATATAAACCTGAAAGAATCATTTTTATGTCTATAATGATGGAGCCGAACCAGTTTGGTTTCAAATTCCATTTTGAGTTCCAGGTCTAACCAGCGTGAAAATAGGGCACATTTAGACCCAACATAGATAAACATATGAACAAACAAACAAACAAAAAAAAAAAAAAAAAAAAAAAAAAAAAAAAAAAAAAAAAAAAAAAACGGAGCTTTGTGTCTATAATGATGGAGCCACTGGATTCCGGATTCACCTCTTGTTTTGCCAGCTCAGGGAGAATCCAAAAGCCAGATTCACCTCGGATTCTCCAAGAGGCAACAAAAAAACGAAGGATTAAATTCGTCAAACGAAGAAGATCTTTGAATCTGTATACTCCAAAGTAAACAAGTTCTCTTGCTAAGTTCACCCTTCATAGGTCAGACGCCCAGTAAAACTTGGCCTTACGAAGAAGAAAAAGACCACAACTTCTTTTTCTTCGAAAGACCACGTTTTACTGGACGTCAATTCTTCAAAGTAACATCCAATTAAAACGCATGTATTAGCAAAGTCTGCAAGTTGCTTAGACTTGCTGCTTAATATTTTTATATCATACTTACAGAAAACAAAATGACAATTTATCAGTGCGTTCAAGCATCTCTTGCCCGACTAACCCGGACTTCCCCAGAATATGATATAAGAGATAACACTTAATAAATACAAGCATCACAAAATCGCTGCTCGAGGGGGGGGGGGGGGGGGGGGGCCGTCGGGGAGGGTGAGAAGGGCCATAAATTATTCTATACTGTCCACAGACATGTTCCTTCATTATCTTCACATATGCGAAATCTAAGAATGAAAAAATACAGCATTCACTACTGACTATTGAGGCCAGGACCGACTACAATGTTAGCCACTTTCATGTACTAAAGTCTTTAACAGACAGATTTTGTTACTATCGACCATTTTAGGCTGAATGCAATAACAAATAATAATTATCGCCGAAGGGAATTGGTTCCAGGAACACACCCTATATCACGTGATATCGCAAGATCCATGTATATAGAACTAAAGCGCATAGAATGCGTCTTAGTTGAAGATATCAATATCCCCGTCATTGTACAAGTAATGAAGCATTAACATATTTATATAAACATTAATATTTTTAAATAATTAATCTATGGACTAACCTCAGCAGACCATTGCTCTGGTGCAGCTGGTGCGACAGGTGCAGCTTGAGCAAAGTCAGTTGCCTCATCAGCCCAGCTTGTTGGTGCGACCTCCGCGCTCCAGTCCTCTGCAATTGGTGCAGAATAATCAGCTTCAATGGGTCGAACAGGCATAGCAGCCAAAGCTTCTTGCTTAGCTTGCTCTTCCTTATCAACCTAAATAATTTCAAATGCATTAGCTAAACTAAATAAAACGGGTATCAATATTATTGAGTAACACGTTAGTCAGGTCTTCTTAGAGGTAAACTCTCAGGAAATCAAGAAATAATGTATCATCATTAAAAATCTGCTATTCTATACTATTTTGACTTGTCAACTCTGCTTTTAACAAGGCCGTATCCATGGTGGGGATGGAGGTGGTACATGATTTAACCCCCCCCCCTCCCCCCAAGATCTTGGTTCAGCTCGTAAAAAGGAACAAAAATACATATAAACGAACTTTCTGATACATTTTAGTTTTTAACCCCCCCCGGAACAAAAATCCTGGACACACCCTTGGCTTTCAATATTGCTTATTGTAATTAATTACAATTACTTAAGAAATAAGTGCAATTAATATACTCTACTGAACGCCACTTGGACAAGAAAAAATAATTAATTTTTCGCAAACAATTTGAAAATGGAGAACGTCTAGTGGTCCAACTACCCCTGTCCTGTCCATCTTCTATATGAACCAAGACAATATAAAATTTACTCACCAATATTTTAATATTTTACAAGAAAATTTTAAAAATATCTTGGGAACTAATGACCCCCCCCCCTTTATTGACGCCAATATACATTCAAGTCGCAAATGAGGAAAAAGAACAAGCAAAAAAATTTCATTCAGATGACGGCCCAAAACTCGAATATTATAAACAAATTTAGCTTAAAAGTAAATCGGCTGTGAAAATACGAAAGGCGTGAAGACATTTTCCAAAATATTCAAAAGAAGCAAAAAATTGTTTGACTGGTAACAATCTGCGTGGCCGTGGAAGAGTTGTGTACTTTCTGGTCTACAAAAACGGTCAAAATTCGGTTATAACGCGTTTTTGAGTGGACTACAAAACTGGAAATATCTCGAGAATGAAAGGAGATATGTAAGTAAGTATGACAGCACTAAACCCTTAAGGTCCAAATCGGTGGTGCTGATCTCCGTTTCGTGGCCCTTCAGCCAGGAATTGCAATGGGGGGCTGGGGGCCAGCCATCCTGCGCTTTCGCACACCCTTCCTGCTTACCTTCCCCTGATTAATTTTCTCGAGGTACCCATTTAGAGCTGGGTCGACTCTGGCTAAGCTTACAGAGTCACACCACTGCCCCGCGTCCCAAACCAAATAACTGGCCATGTAAGGGATCGAACCCGTGCCCCTTGGACAAATAATTCTCCACCAGCGCACGTCCACTTAGCCAGGACGGCTTGAAGGAGATATTTGCATTCTGATTAAACCTGTGTGTGCTTTTAACTGAATACAAATAACGTTCACTTACGTCTTCTGGTGCTCTGTAGAAGAACATGTCTGGCATGATTTCCCAAGGCGTGTCACGGCTGATCATGGCACGAAGACGCAGGACCTCACGGGTCAAAAACCAAAACATCAATCCAAGTGAATGTGGAGCCTGTAAATAAGTTAAGGGCATTAAATATATTTATCTTATTTTTATATTAAAATAGAGTTGGCAGTAAATCAGGTCTTCTTAGAGGTTGGCTGTCAGGTAATCCAGCACTAGTACTGTCATCATAAAAAACAATGACTGGTAATAACAATTGTGCGATACAGAACTTGCGTTTGAAAAAAATATATAAAAAATCAAAGCTACAAAAGGTCGATTGAAAAAACAACAACATTTAATTCATATCTTAACTTACAACACGTTTTTGCAACTTGCATGTCTTAGAATTATCTTAGAATTCAGTTAGAATTATCCCAACTGAGTCAATTCGAAAAAAATTAGGATTGGAGGAAATGTTTTCTTTAATCTCGGGGACATATTTTTCGTTTATTTCATTTGAGAAAGCATTTATGAATGAGACAATACCCCAATATTTATTTTACAAAAACCGAATGGAGGGAAATCAGTATCATATCAAAGTTACTGGATTATTGGACCGCCAATACGCAAACACGAGCCTGTAATAAGTGTTTATATATATATATATATATATATATATATATATATATATAT
>JAQQPU010001989.1:13897-32031 GCA_029168905.1 Artemia sp. Kazakhstan ARC1039 | reverse complement strand
AAAAAAAAAACTCTTTAACACTTGGCAAAACCACTTAAATGAAATATTACTTTTACTTTATACTGGGATTTTTTTATATATATTTTTTTTTTTTTTAGTGAACAAAATTTCCAGATACCTTGCTATTCTTCTGTAATTTTTTAGTGGCTATATACCACTAGTACCTAGCAATTTCAGGTAAACTAATTAAACCATCTCATGAAAAATGTGATACATGAAAATGGTAATTATAGACACCTTAGGATGGTTTCTGTTGGAAGCAAATTATTCAGTATGAAGCAATTTTGACTTTAGACTCACAGATGCTGTAGTTATAAGTTTTAATCAAAGAACTGTGTAATTTTAGGAAAGGGTAGAGGAGATATTGACTGGTTCCAGGCTTTTACCCCCCCCCTGGAAAATGAGACTTTCCAAATTTGGAAATTTTATTTTCTTTTAATTTCCATAGGGAAAAGGAATTTTTATACTTGTGTATTATATACCACTCACGCAAGTCTACACTGTGTAAAATTTGAGAACAGCAGTGACACAAAAAACCTGCTGTCTGATGCTTTATAAACAAGTATTTAGGGGTCTCTCACTCTAGGAACTATGTTTAAACTGATGTTTTTAAATGTAAAAACAGAAATTCTAAATGTTGAAAAGACATGCACCAGGATTTTTCAGGTAGAACAGGCAGAGTCCTTTTTTGACTACTAAAATTAGTAAGCTAATCAATAGAAAACACAAAGCATGAAAATGTTATAGGAAAATAGGACCACAGAAAATTATCTAGTCTTCAAATCCTTTTGTAATCAAACAACAAACCAAATAAAGGTGTTGAAGAGAAGGTTTTAGGAAAAACTGGCAGAGAAAATTAAGGTTAACCCTAAATCTTTCTCGCATTATGCCACCCAAAAATGTAGCAGCAGATGCACAATCCAAGATATCCTGCATGATAGTAAATCAGTTGCTGATACTGAACTGTTGCTGATACTGATACTGAAAAGTTGAAATTTTCAATTAATATTTCTCTTATTTTTTTTGTCCAACCCTAGTATTGTATATCATACACCTCCCTTATATGATGTATCACATAATATGGAACCATTTCTGATCACAATACTTATGTTCTAAAGGAACTGTCATCCCTCAAACTGAACAAATCTGCTGGCCCACACAGCATTCACCCACGTATCCTACATAAATGTCATACAGTTTTGTGTCAACCTCTTTCCCTGCTGTTCAAATTATCATTAAATCTTTCTAGACTACCTCAGGATTGGAAAACTACAGATATTATTCCTAGTTTTAAAAAAGGTAGAAAGGACCTTGCTGAAAATTATCAACCCATCAGTATGACATCAGCAGTTGTTAAGGTTCTTGAAAGAATAATTAATTCAGCAGTTGGTTAACACCTTGAAGCAAATAATGTTTTACACAGTTCACAACATGGCTTTTGTTCTAGAAGATCTTTTGACACCAATCTCCTTGAATCATATGGTCACATCACCAAGTTGCTAGATATTGGGGTTCCTGCTGACATGATTCTGCTTGACTTTTCTAAAGCTTTTGACAAAGTGTGTCACAATCAACTTGCAATTAAATTGCACACAGTTAAGCTTGAAGAGAAATCCCTGCTCTGGATCCTTGATTTTCTTTACTCATGAAACCAACGTGTTCAGTTGTTTGATGAATCTGGAGATTGTATTCTTTCTTCCTCAATGTGTGTTCTGATTGGAGTTCCTCAGGGAAGTGTCTTGGGTCCTACATTATTTAATATTTTCATCAATGATGCTCCTTCCATTATCAGTAGTAATTCAACTCTTTATGCACATGACCTGAAGCTTCTTGGACCAGCTTTGTCCTGTGAAAATCATACCCTGCTACAAAATAATCTTCATCTGCTGGGTCACTGGGCTGAGGCCTGGCTTCTTGAATTCAATGTCGCCAAGTGCCATATCATTCACTTTGGCAAACAGAATCCACTCCACTCTTATTTTTTCTTAGGCCACCCACTCTCCTCTGTTAATAATGAGCAAGATCTTGGTGTCACTATTGACAATGAATTAAAATTCAGCACACATGCTAAGAGATCTGCTGCTGGGGCTAGTTCAACCTTGGGCTTGATTAAGCACACCATCTCCACTTGTTCCTCTTAAGTCATCAGTCTTCTTTATAAGGGACTTGTGCATCCTAGACTTGTGCATCCAGCTTGAAGTTGGAATGTCACTTGCCTCTTCATATTTTAAAAAAGATATAAAAGTTCTTGACGATGTCCAGAGACGTGCCACTGATGTGATATCTGGCATACAAGAGCTTTCCTATCCTGTAAGACTATCCAAGTTGAATCTCCCTACACTTGTTATACAGGAGAAATAGAGGGGATGCCATTTTAGCCTTTAAGTTATCGAGGGCTAATATTCTCCCAGCATTATTCCCTACTGTTAGCACCAATTCAAGAACTAGAGGTCATCAACTGAAACTTGTCAAGCAGTCTACAACATCTAGAATCCATACTAATTTCTTCTCAACAAATATTGTCAACAATTGGAACAAATTATCTAATGAAACTGTTACTGCTGAATCTGTTGATGTTTTTAAATGAAGGCTAGATGCTGAGTGGTCCTCAAAGTGTAAATTCAATTGGGATGCTATTGAAGATGGAGCAGCACCAGGTCCCCAGTGATTCTTGCATACAATTAGTCATCATTCCAGAGTTCTACAAGGAGAAATCCTTAGATTGCTCCTAGCTGCAATTTAAGGTAAATTTTTGTTATTTATATTATTGACTTACAAATAAAGTAAACATACAACTTGATGCCTTTTTTATGCTCTTTCCAAACATAATCATTTTAGTCAGAAATGAATTTTACCCCCACCCCTATATATATATACCAATACAGGGTATATATTTGCACATTAGGGGGGTGGGCGTAAATTTTATTACTGATGTAAATGTGAGGTAAGTTTAAACTTTCCCCCACCCCCCTAATGTGCAAATATATACCCTGAATTGGTATATATAGGGGTGGGGGGTAGAATTTATTTCTGACAAAAATGATTATTATATTTGGAAAGAGCATAAAAAAGACATCAAGTTGTATGTTTACTTTATTTGTAAGTCAATAATATGAATAACAAACAATTTACCAGTTTCAATAGGTATATAGAACTGTGAAGTGGGCAAATTTCTAAGTCTTAGAAATCAGAAGAGGGTTAAAATGGAAGCTTGGCAATACCTTCCCAGAGTATGTTTTGGTCCAGGATTCATTACTTCAAGTTTTATTATCCTAGCCTAACCCCTTTCCAAGATAGCAAAAAGCAGCTAAACTAGAATTTTACTTTGGAAAGGGGTTAGGTTAGGAAAATGAAACTTTCAGGGATGGGTTTACAGGCTTAAGTATGTCCTGGGAAGGTATTTTGAAGTACCTACCTTTACTCCTTCTCTCTCTAGAGGGTCCTGACCTTTGATAACCTTTAAAAATCCATGTGTTATAAGTGAAACCTTGCAAACTAGTTCTGCTTAAATGAAGCATAACAAAATTGTTTTCAGCTTCACAACTTTGCTCAATCCCAATTTATAGGGTTTTAAAGATATGCCAATACATTTCCTAAATTAAAAAAAAACAACAAAAAACAAAGGTATTTTATATGAATTATGAAAGAGCATAAAAAAGCATCAAATGATGTTTTCACTTTCATTGTATCTAAATTATATGACCTACTGCAAATTTAATTTGAACTTTACCCCCTCCTACCCCCTAATATACAAATATATACCCTGAATTGTCAACAGCATTTGAAAAACTTGAAATGGTAGGAAAACAGTTTGAATGGAATATCAAGTATTTTGTAGGTTAGGTTATAACTTCTTTGTGTGCTTACAAAAATAATTTACCTTTGGTGTCCCTTTAAGGGCTCAAAATATAATTTGCAACAGAAGCAATTATTGTATTACAAAAGAGCATGAAAGAAGGGGTAAATTTTTACCAAATCATATTATTGACTTTAGATAAAGGGAATATACCTCTTTATGCTCTTTATTTACCTTAAATTACATTGTCCAGCAAAATAAGGAAATAAGGAATGATTATTTATGAATATAATAATCATTTTGGTTGGAAATGATTTTTACCCCCACCCCTATTTACATCAATTCAGGGTATATATTTGCACATTGGGGGCTAAAATTCATTTCCAACCAAAATGATTATTATACTCATAAAAAGGCATCAAGTGACATATTCACTTTATTCATAAGTCAATTATATGATTTGGTAAAATTTACCAAAGAAGGCATCAAATATTGTTTTCACTTTTCCTCTGGCTAAATTATAGTGCCACCTAGAAACTTAACCATAAAAAAAGGAACCAAATGGTACTACTCTATTTGTTTTGAAGTGTTTTCTTCATAACAGCCAAACTCATCCAGTGGTACCACTATTTAAAAAGTTATGAGGTTGTATATTTTTTTTTACATTCTCTGCAGGAAATTTGTTTCAATGCTCTAAAGAGCATAGCCTATAGCATGCTCTATACTAATGAGTAATTCTAGCCTAATAGGTGGTTAAATTCCAGACAAGATGATTTTTGCTATCTTGGAAAGTGGTTAGGGTAGGAAAAATAAAACTTTCAGTAATGAATCCAGGGCTAAAAATATACTCTCAGAAGATATTATGTTAAACCTACTATATTAAACCTCTTTTTATTTCTATGTCTCAGAAATTTGCCTACTTGACAGGTCTTAGACAATCATAATTTAGACAAAACAAACATTACAGCTTAATTTTCAGTTTTCTTTTCTTTGGTTTTGATTCTGAAAATGAAATTTATGTGATTTGAGCAAAATTTTAAGCCATATTAGGTTATTTGGTAAAATTCTACTTTAGCTGCTTTTGGCTATCTTGGGAAGAGGTTAGGTTAGGAAAATAAAACTTTCAGGGATGGGTTTACAGGCTAAAGCCCAGGGAAGGTATTTTGAAGTACATATCTCTACTCCTTCTCTCTCTAGAGGGTCATGACCTTTGATGACCGTCAAAAATCCATGTGCTATACAAGTGAAATCTTACAAAATAGATCTTCTGCTTAAATGAAGTACAACACAATTGTTTTCAGCTTCACAACTTTGCTCAATCCCAATTTATAGGGTTTTTAAAGAAATGCCAATATATTTCCTAAATTTTGAAAAAAAACATTGATATGCCTTAAAATTTTACACAAATAACAGGAATTGCATTTTAAAACTAAAGCCAGAGAAAAATTAACTGATAACAGAAAATTAAGGTAAAATATTGTTTTGTCAGAATTCTAATAGGTATAGGCTAGACCTGTCATGTAGGCAAATTTCAGGACCCTCAAGAGGGAGGACTAGAGGTAGGTCCTCCAAACTGGAAATTCACCACATGGCTAATATGGGAGTAAAGTTCTTTTTTGATGCAAATGGGTGTTAAATTTAGATTGAGGATGCAATTCTAGGTAAATATTTGCACATTAGGGGGGTGGGGTATATATTCTGTGAATTTATAGGTTCTAAGAAATTCATGATTTTCTTAGAAAAACTGGAAAAACAAGGAAAATATTGAAGATAAAGGCTCTCCCCCTGCAAAATGTGTTAACTGGGATTATTCTCCATATTCTGGAGTAAGAATTATCTTCTTTACATGTTCCCTTATGTCCAACTGGACTCCTATGCTTAAAATACTGGTTGGCTTTGGCTAATTTAAAGATTTGTATATATATACACCGTCAAAATAGCCATCTGGTGGTATCCCTTCCAAACTATCTTCCCTGGACATAGGCCTACTTTTCTTGTAGACCCATCTCTGAAAGTTTAATTTTCCTAACCTGACCCCTTTCCAAAATAGCCAAACACAATTATTCGTTATAGCACATTTAACTTTTCTAATTTCTGAGCTTCTTTTCCATCAAGCTCACAAACTGTCAAGAAAAATTTAAAAACATAATTTCTTACGATTTGTCGATGCCACAAGGAGAATCTTCTATTTAATGAGAAGAATTCAAGGAAGGAAACAAATTATTTACTGAAGAAGAGAACTGTAAACATAGAGCAATGCAGCTCGTTCTTTTTTTTTATCAAAAGTGGGATTTCATTCCAGTCGATAATTTCGCAACTATTTAAATTACAAACACATGACTCGTGTTCTTGAAACATCAAGGTAAAACACGCAGCTCGACTTTACTCCTGTGTTATATTAGATAAAATTATATATGACGCCTATTTTTGTAATCTTTAAAAATTAGCTCGTTCAGCCAGTTTTCATGTTCAGGAATACATTTAGTCTAGAGACTAAAGGTTAACCTAGGCTAATTAGGCCTATTGATGAGAATCTAGACTAATATCATTACATTCTCTATTAAATGCTTTGGTGAATTCTAGGATAAAATTCTACTTTAGTTACTTTTACCTATCTTGGAAAGGGGTGAGGTTAGCAAAATGAAACTATCAGGGATAGGCCTAGGTCTACAGGCAAAATATGTCCTGGGAAGGTATTTTGAAGTACTTATCTCCTCTCCTTCTCCCTCTAGAGGATCCTGAAATTTGCCTACATGACAGGTCTATACCTATTGAAATTTTGACAAAACAACATTTTACCTTAATTTTCAGTTATAAGATTCTTTTTCTCTGGCTTTAGTTTTGAAAATGCAATTCCTGTTACTTGAGTAGTATTTTAAGCCATATCAATGTTAATTTTCAAAATTTAGGAAATGTATTTGCATATCTTTAAAACTCTATAAAACAGGTTTGAGCAAAGTTGCAAGGCTGAAAACAATTTGTTGGACTTCATTTTAAGCAGAAGATCTATTTTACAAGGTTTCACTTTTATAACACACAGATTTTTAAAGGTCATCAAAGGTCAGGACCCTCTAGAGGGAGAAGGAGTGGAGGTAGGTACTTCAAAATACCTTCCCTGGACATGCTTTAGCCTTTAGATCTATCCCTGAAAGTTTCATTTTCCTAACCAAACTCCTTTCCAAGATAGCCAAAAGTAGCTAAAGTAGAATTTTACCAATTCTAGAAAAGCTACTTTTTGCTATATTGGAAAATTGTTACTTTAGAAAAATGGAATATTCAAGGATTAATCTACAGACTGAAGTAGGCTATGTCCTGGGAATATATTTTGAAGTAGACTACCTAACTTCACTCCTCCCTCTCTAGAGGGCACTAACCTTTGGTGACCTTTAATAACCTTTGTTTTATAAGAGTGAGACCTGGTAAAATAGATCCTGCTTAAATGAAGTACAAGAAAAGTATTTTCAGCTGCACAATGTTGCTAAATCCCAATTTATAAGGTTTCAAAGATCTGCAAATACATCTCCTAAATTTAGATAACCAGTAAAATTCTACTTAGCTGCTTTTGGCTATCTTGGAAAGGGGTTAGGTTAGGAATAGGAAACTTTCAGGGATGGGTCTATAGGCTAAACTATGCCCAGGAAGGTATTTTGAAGTTCCTACCTCAGTCAATATATACCAAATCATATTATTGAGTTTCAAATAAAATGAATACACCATTCAATGCCTTTTTTTATGCTGATTATGAATATAATAAGCATTTCTATCAGAAATGAATTTCAGCCACCCCCCCCCCCCCTATATAGACTATACCTAACCTAACCCTGAATTGGCATATATAGGGGGGAGCTGAAATTCATTTCCAATAGAAATGCTTATTATATTCGTAATCAGCATAAAAAAAGGCATCAAATAGTGTATTCACTTTAGTCATAACTCAAAAATATGATTTGGTATATATTGACCCCTACCTCCACTCCTTCTCCCTCTAGAGGCTTCTAAAATTTGCCTTCATGACAGGTCTAGTTCTTAAAATGCAATTCCTTTTATTTGAGTAGAATTTTAAGCCATAGCCTATCAATATTTTTTTCAAAATTTAGGAAATAAAATTGCATATCTTTAAAACCTTATAAATTGGGATTGAGCAAAGCTGTGAAGCTAAAAACAATTTTGTTGTACTTCATTTAAGCAGAATATCTATTTTGCAAGCAAAGCCATACCCAGAGAGGGGGGGTTTGACCCCCCCCCCCCTGAAATGTTTGTCTGACTTGTAAAAATACATAGCAAAAATGGATATAAACACATTTTGTATGTTTTTTTTTGTTTGTAAAACCCCCTCTGAATTTTTTTTTTTTTAGTAAAACCCATCTGAATAAAAATCCTGGGTACAGCCTTGTTTACATGGTTTCATTTTTATGACGCACAGATTTTTAAAGGTTATCAAAGGTCATGACCCTCTAGAGAGAGAAGGAGTAGAGATAGGTACTTCAAAATACCTTCCCAGGAAATACTTTAGCCTGTAGACCCATACCTGAAAGTTCTATTTTCCTAACCTAACCCCTTTCCAAGATAGCCAAAAGCAGCTAAAGTAAAATTTTACCAAATAACCTAATATGGCTTAAAATTTTACTCAAATGACATAAATTTCTTTTTCAGAACCAAAACCCAAGAAAAGAAAACTGAAAATTAAGCTGTACTGTTTGTTTTTTCTAAATTAAAATAGTTGAAGACCTGCCAAGTAGGCAAATTTCTAAGATATAGAAATCAAAAGAGGTTTAACATAGTACGTTTAACATAATATCTTCTGAGAGTATATTTTTAGCCCTGGATTCATTACTGAAAGTTTTATTGTCCTAACCTAATTACTTTCCAAGATAGCAAATATATCTTGTCTGGATTTTTACCAGCTATTAGGCTAGAACTGCTCATTAGTATAGAGCATGCTATAGGTTATGCTCTTTAGAACATTGAAATAAATTTCCTGCAGAGAATATAAAAAAAAATTACAACCTCATTGAACTTTTTAATTAGTGGTACCACTGGATGAGTTTGGCTGTTGTGAAGAAAACACTTCAAAACAAATAGAGTAGTACCATTTGGTTCCTAGGTGGCACTATAATTTAGCCAGAATAAAAATGACAACATCATTTGCTGCCTTTTTTATGCTCTTTCATAATACAATAATTTCTTCCATTGCAAATTGCATTTTGTGCCCTTAAAGGGGCCCCAAAGGTATTTAATTTTTGTAACCACACAAAGAAGTTATAACCTAACCTACAAAATGCTTGATTTTCAATTCAAACTGTTTTCGTACCATTTCAAGTTTTTTCAAATGCTGTTGACAAAAATAGTGCTGAATTCTGTAATTCAAAACTCTTGTTGACAATTCAGGGTATATATTTATATATTAGGGGGTTGGGAAGGGGTAAAGTTCAAGGTAAATTTGCAGTCGGCCATATAATTTAGCTAGGATGAAAGTGAAAACATCATTTGATGCTTTTTTTATGCTCTTTCATAATTCATATAAAATACCTTTGGGGCCCCTTTAAGGACTCAAGATACAATTTGCAACAGAAGCAATTATTGTATTATGAAAGAGTGTAAAAAAAGGCATCAAATGATGTTTTCACTTTCATCCTAGCTAAATTATTGTGCCACCTAGAAATTTACCATTTTATGCTATTTTACAATACAGTGGTTATGTTTATGACAATGCAACCCTTTTCCCTGGTGTCTCATATATCCTTAGGTTGCTCTAAGCTGAAATTTAAGGTAATAGGCCCAGGAACATCAAATACAGGGGATGGCTTATTATCCCAAAGATGATGTATTATAAAATAGCTTAAAGTAAGGAATCAAATGGTACCACTATTTTTATTTTATTGTGTTTCCTTCAGAAAAGCCACTCTCATCCTGTGGCATCAAACTAACTACAGTCTATAATATCTATTTCAATTAACATTTGTTATTTTTGGCATTCATAAATGAATTTTAATTATTTGAATTTGTTCCAAAGGGATTATTGTAACCTATTGCAAATATTATTTTCCTGTTATGCTTTATCAATCCCAAAGGTTGCTTCATTCTAACCCCAGCAATATCTTTGGTTTAGATTAATGGTTTAATGGAAACCCAAGCAAGCACCTACAACAAAAAGCATATATAAACAATCAAGCAATTGTAAGCATGGCACTAATCATATATAAGCAAGCAAGAAATTGCAAGCACAGGCAGTGCACTTAAAAAGCAGGATGTCAAGCATAGCATGTCAATATTCTTCATCCTCCTTCTTTTGATAACTTCAAAGGTTGAGCCTGGTTGGTTTTGTTATTTGGCCAGAACACATGGTGTCATGTAGCAGCTGTCTTGGTCATTGGGTTAGGTGTGGAGGGGATTGTGGAGGAGACTCTGCCGTGGCAGCATCTGCTATTGGGGTATTAAATCTTTCGGCAGGTGGTGTTGCAGCACAAGGTGGTGTTGGGAACTGTGGGACTTGATGGGGCATTATGTGGATGATTGATTCCTGTTTGGGTTCAAGGAGATACATGGGTTGGTCTCCAGGCATGCTGGGCTCCAGGGATATTGCTTCAAAATGCGGCTTGGTGGGCATACCTTGGTTTCTCTCTCTGTTCTTTTACCTGTGTTGATCTTTTTCCAATCACTTTCGACTATTAAAAAGGGTACTAGCCCTTTGAAGTTGCAATTAAATGAGCCTGTTTTGAAGTTTCTACAACAATGCCTTCTATAAAAACCTTATATGCCCCCAAGGCATAACTTAAACCCTTGCCCTGAGGGTTGTGGGGGAGTGTCCTCCTCAGAAACATATTTTCTATCTGGAAATCAATTATGCTGAACAAAATGGCTATCTCAAAATTTTGATGGAATGTGTTTGGGGGAATGATGGGCAAGGAGGGGGGGGGCTAGTTGCCCTTCAATCACTTTCAACTATTAAAAAGGGCACTAGCCACTCCAATTTCCAATCAAATGAGCCCTTTTTGAAGTTTCTACAACAACTCCTTCGATACAAATTGCCCGAGTACGGAGAAAAAAACAAAACAAAAAACAACACATTGTGCCCACATTGTTCTTTACTTAGGCAGCGCTAGTGCGCCGCCTATGATATAATCACTAACAGCCCGGAACATAAACATGTCTACATGAGCCCAGTCAGTGGTTTCATGCCATTTACTATCATTGTCTGGACTTGGATTACTTGGTGCAATAAGTTGAACAGGGAATGTATTACTAATAGGCATATGGTCTGAGATTTGGAAAGTGGTGGTAAGCGAGGATCCTGAGTCTGGTTTTACATTCAGGGAACACATGAAAAAGTCCAGAGAAGAAATACTGCCAGAGTTATGGATATATGTGAAACATTGAGTATTCTCAACCATCAAGAGCTGATGGCACATACTATTATGAATATTTGCACAACTGCTACTGTCATCAAAAAGGTTACAGTTCATATCACCTGCAAGGATTACTGCTAGGTTTTGCACTTCACAATCAGACACAGGGAACTGACTAGGTGGCTAGCTTGATCAAATTGTCTTTCTGATGTAGCATTACAGTAATTGGTAGGTAAATAGACTGAGACCACCACATAATTCTGAATTTTGACTGCCATGAAATAGTCACTGTTTCAAAAGTGTTCAGGCATGAGGACATTTCTAGCAAGAATAGCTGTACATCCACTCGGCTGAACAGCCCTGGAGTGTCTAGCTGCACAACTTGTTACAACAGTAGAAGCAGTCTTGCTCAACAAACATAGACTGTCAGCAGTGAGAAGGCGCTCTTGTAGGCAGAGAACGCCATTCGTGTCACATAGAGTTTGGATTATGAGTAATTTCACTGAGGCGCCTCCATTAATATTCCATGATGTAATGTGCAGATCAGTGCTCATTTTAGGGGATTCATAAGTTTCTGTGCAACAGGATATTTGTAGCTGTAACAAAGATGGTCAGCTTGGTTGCACAGCGCACACTTCATTTTATTTTGACAGGGGCAGCTTGTTTGAATGTCCTGTCTGCGCACAGTGCAAACAGCGAGTAAGAGCTTTACAGTGCTAGGCAATATGTCCGTAAGCTTGACAGTTGTAACAGCAAGGAGGGAGAGGGAGAAACTTATCAATGCGGATTCGCTCATACTCAATTATCACTGACGAGGAAATGACTGCTAATAAGTCTTCTTGGCGAGAGAACCGAAGCTTGTAGGACCTAGTTTTGCTGATACAGGAGACTTTGGTACAGTTAGTTATCGAGTTCTGCAACTGACCATCAGTAACACTGTCAGGAATGAAATGGGCAATTCCATAATACACTGGAACTTTTAGCTGTAGGCTTAGCAATTGGTCCTTAGATTTAATAGCATCAGCTACAGCAGTAGCTTCATTTTTATCACTTATGACGAGGTGCCAAGTATCTTTTCCCGGTCTAAGCTCAGTTATCGCCGACTTTGAGTCACCACACAAGTTATCAATAAAAGTTTTGCTGTCCTTGGGGTCATTCAGCAGTTTAGATGGATTCTTTAATATAACGGCGAAAGAAGGTTTGGATGATTGTGTGGGGGCTTGAGACGAAGAAGGCAGCAGTTTGCGCTTTGACAGGACGTAATCGAATTTGACACATAGTTCGTTAACTTTACAAGTAAATGTAGCACTTGATTCCCCTGCAGTAACTGGTACTTCGTCAGGCTCGTACAGCACAGAACAGGGTAATGGTATTTGCTTTTCATCACACTTTTCAAAAATTTTAAGCATGTCACGACAGTTATCTGCATATAATAAGGTTTGCAATTTTCAAGTTGTTAAAATCAATGTTTTCATTAAACATCAACCATGATGGATCTCTGCTAATAGCTCTCCAAGATTCTAAATCAGCAGAGATACTACTTGCTAATGGCCAAAATTCAAGCAAGTCGTTCCTATTCCTGCTTAGAGAAAAAAAAAACAATATCCCAGGCAAGATATTCCTCTTTGGACAAATGAAACTACAGAAGCCACAACCAATCAAATGTCAAAAACTAGGAGTTCCAAAGGAATTACCTTATACATTAGATCCTCCTGTGCTGCCAGGGGGGACTAGGGCATCAGCGAATGTTTGCCAATTGGGTCTGAGATGAGCTGCTGCATAGACATCTTCCCAATCTGGTTGGAGAGAGGCATTAAGGCAGTATAGGTCACTGTTGTAGGTTTGCCAAAATGTGTTTCAAGGACTTCCTAGCTTTCACCTTCTAACTGGCTGCCACTCAAGTGCAGGAATGCTAATTGTAAAAATGATCAGCCAGCATGCATAAACAGCAAAGGCCCTCATGATTCTTCCAATAAAACATTATGCCCTGCATATAAAAAATGAGCACTAACACTCCAAATAGCAGCAGAGAAAGCTGTACCTTATCCATTTGTAGCTCTGGAAACAAATGCTGTCCAATGACACTAATATAGATAACAGTAATAGATAATAAATAGATTAAAAAAATAGTAAGAGATAAAATATAGATAACAGTAAAAGAGAGAAAAAGCAGAGAAGAAAAAGAATCAGATAGTAAAACGTACCTCTTTTTCTATTTCTTTTTAAACATCCTCTTGTTTTATCAAAGAAATAAAATAAAGAAAATAGATAACAGTAAAAGAGGGTAAAGAGAGAAAAGGGTAAAAATCTAATTGTGGAAAAAGGGCAAAAAGACAAAAATTGATTGGGAAATAGACCTATCAAAAATTAATAGGGGGTTTTATGAAACCAACCCAATACTAACACTCACAGAACACCCAACCCCAATCTACTCAAAGCAACAAGCCCCTCCCCCCCCAGGACTCTTTCCTCAAAACACCCCACATCACATTCCTAATGGAGAGAATCTCTAATGCTGAACCAACTAGCCTCCTCATCCAGTGAGAAGAGGTTTGCCTGGCCACCCCTCCCAAGAAGAAATGAATTAGAAGCAATGCCAGGAATTAATCCCCTAATTTTTGACAAGCCTGATGAACAACCAAATAGGCTAACACCTAATATATGCCTCTTCATATTAAATTCTATGGAGTTCAGTCTATGAACCTACAACAGCCACAGAAAGCGACAATCATAAATGAATTTGCAAACACGTGCCTACCCAATCACATGATTATTCAAGCAAAAAAGGATCTTGCTTTACTTCTAGCAAAGCTAAGCATTGACACACAGTCAAATGAAAACTAAAGCAGCACATCTCAATACTTCATTGGAATGTAAGGCTATTTTCAGAGATTAAGTTAAATGAACTAATATATTTTATGAATAAAAATTCTATTAATATTAGTTGCCTTCAGGAAACCCACTTGACCAAAAACCAACAAACAAAGTCTCCAGGATATACCATCCAGAGAAAGGATAGGTCATAAGAGAGAAAAGGAGTTGGTGTAGCTGTAATAATAAATAATAATATCAAATTTTATGGAATTAATTTTCCAGATTTTTTAAGTGATGTTGATACATTGGAATTAATGTATAGCTGAATAATACCAAAACTTACATAATTAGTGTCTATAACCCTAATGGCCAAACTACAGATGCCATGGACTTCTTCAATTATATAAGTAATTTTAACATGCTAAAAAAATATAATTATTTGTGGAGATTTTTATGCCCACAGCCTTTTATGGGGGGAGGGACAAGCCAGCAAATAAAGCTGGTAAGTTTATTGAGTGTTTTATCTAAAAATATACTGAATTAGTAATTGCTACCCCTCCAAATTTAAGTACATATTTTAACCCCAAAAGTAATAAATTTTCCACAATTGACCTACGAATAGTGTTGAAAAATATTTTGAATAAAATTTATCTAAAGAAAATTGATAATTCTTCTTCTTCTAATTCACAGCAGGCAGGCTATTCAGTTGGTACTATTTAGACCTCTTCTTTTTGCTTCACTCTGTTTGCTACAGAGCTACTATCTTTGTTGTCTCTTATTTATTAGATATTCTCAGATATCTTTCAGTAAATCTTTTGACTCAAGGAGTTCAAATATAAGATGATAGATAACCTTGATATAAGATGATTGATAACCTTTGCATCGACCATTTTGCCATAGTTTCCTCAATAAATGAGCATTTTTGAGCTCATTTATTGAGCAATAAATGAGAGTAAAATTCAGCCACATACCCCCAAATATATTAACACTAAAGCAAATTGAACTATATCCAAGAATAAGCTTAATGATGAAATTATAAGTCTCACCCAGGTATCATATATTTCAACTATAACAGCTGACACATGCTGAAGTTTTGGCATCCATACTAACAAATACAGCTAATCGCGCTATCCCTAAGACAGCACCCAGGAAAACAATCTTTAAACACATTCCTAAAGCATGGTGGTCAAATGAGTGCCAAAATAAATGGAGAACAAAAAAGGCAGCAAGGGGAACATATCTAAGAAAAACCTCTCCTGCTACATATTTAAATAAATTACGAGCTGAGGCTAATCTCAAGAAGGCTATAATAAATACTAAATATAATTACTGGAATAACTTTGCAAACAGTCTATCCATAGAAACACGTGAGCCAATCATACATAAACTCATAAGCCACATCAGTGGGAAAAAAATCTCCTAACCCACTCCAGTTTGAGCTATAACATAATAATACCCATTATGGTAATGATATTGAAAAGGCAAAATTATTTGCAACTCTTTTCTCCAATAAGCTAACATCAAATAATAATAACAACACCACCCCAATCTCCATAAATCCCATTTATCAACCTCACCCAGGCTCAGAGTATATAACATGCCCATTTACAATTCATGAACTGAATAATGCAATCCAACACATTAGGGCTAAGGCTGCTAGTAGCTACAATAACATACACCCTACATGGATAAAGAAGCTCATCCCTTCTTAGGAACAGGAGCTCCTAAATTGCTATACTCATGCATGGGCTGCATCCACATTCCCCAATGTTTGGAAATGTTCATCCCTCCTACCAATCTTAAAGAAAAATAAGCCCAAACATGATCCTGAGTCTTAAAAGCCTATAATGATTACTCCTGTGGTGGGAAAAGTAAAGAAGAAAAAGATTTACAACCAACTCCTTTCATTTGTTGAGAAGAACAATGTGATACCTCATACTCAAACTTGTTTCAGGAAGCACAACTCCTCAACAGATGCTTTTATCTTGTTAACAAATGTCATAAATGAATCTTTATCTAAAAATAATGTCCTAGTTGCTGCATTCCTAAATTTTGAAGGGGTATGTGATATGATAATGTGAACCACCAGATCTTTTTAGCCAAACTTGCAAATCTTGGATTACCCCCAAAGCTAGTATCCTTCATAAAATCTTTCATGGAAAATCAATATTTCATTGCTTGTGTAGGTTCAATCTCCTCGCCCAAAACTTCAATAACCAAAGGTCTTTCACACGGTGCAGTCCTTAGCTGCCTCCTCGTCCCCCTATTTCTCTGGGACATGAGTTCCCACACACCAATTTGCAATATGTTAATGATCCGGTATTTAAGATTGCACATTCAAAGTTGCAAAAGTCACTATTCCAATTTGAAAAATTATCATAAAAATCTGATTTACCCATTGCACCTACGAAGTCAAAAATCATCCAACTCAACCATAAACTAACAAATGTTAATGCAAAACTAACAGTCAATGGCATAATCATTCCAGAGGATAATCGAATAAATTACCTAGGTCAAATAAATTACTTCACCAAAAACTTAAGTTCCACGTTCACATCATAAATACAATAAAAAAATGCTATAGGAAAATCAGAATAATAAAAACACTACTATCCACACCCTGGGGTTGCAATATGAAAACTTTACTCCAATTTTAGAAATCTCATATAAGACCCCAAATTGATTGTGGACTTATTGTTTATGGTGGTTGTGCAAAGACCCTGATGCAAGAATTGAAATAACACTAAATGATATAATCCAACTCATATTTGGTCTTAGGAAACCAACAAGCACTAAGTTTGTGCTTACTGAGAGTGTATTATCAACAAAAATGAAAGACAAAGATTTCTTCTAATAAATTATCTGACAAAAGTTGACGCCAATAGCTTGCATACCCTGCATAATTGGTTAAGAAATTCATCCATGTATATAGGCATTGCAAACAAGAACCCAGAAGAAACTCCCAGAGACAGCAAAGTCTTTTGCACCTACTTTCCCCAAACCCTTCCATGGAGTTGGTCAATCCTAAAAATAAACACTAATTTATCAAAGTGGACTAAAAGAACTTACCCCCATTGCTTTCATCCAGAAAAAATTGGATGAATTTAATACTATTATATATAAAAACCATGTTCCAATTTTGGTTGATGGGTCCAAGATGAATGAGAAGGTGGCAATTGGAGCTTTTCTCCCATCCCTTAATATTGCAATGGGTGAGAGAATGTATGATAATGCGTCTATAATGTCTGCAGAGTTAAATGCCATAATCGTTGCATTTAAATCAGAGCACCTTATGAATAATCAACCTTTGGTTCCTAACTTACATAATATTATTGTTTATTCTGACTCTTTGTCAAGCCTAGAACTTCTGTACTCAGCATCTCAGTATAAGATGGATATATACACATTGTATTGTCTTAGTATTATTGACACTCTTACTTCAAGAGGCATAAGAGCATACCTTGATTATGTCCAAGTCACTAAGGTATAACTGGTAACCACCAGGCAGATGAATTGCAAAAAATGCTCTAAATATTGATCAGCCAAGTGGGGGCAACCATTCTTAATTAGAGGCATATATAGCTGGAGATTATCAGAGGTATTGTTAAGTAAAAATAAATCAAATTTATCTCCCTTCCCCAATAAGCATACCTGCACACAGAGCACAGAATCCATTGCACATCATCTGGTGTTTCAACTCTTAGAATCAAAAGATTTACTGCAAGATATCTAAGCAGATTCAAGATAAATAAGTAGCAAACATTGCAGTAGTTCATTTCAACTCACCAAATGAGTCAAAAAGGAAAAGGCTGAATAGTCTTGACTGAAAAGCCCGCATTTGTTGAAGCAGAAGAATTCCTATTCCAATGGAGCTCAAATGGGAATTTAATTAGCTTAAATTGCAACTTGGAGCAATCTAAGGTCTCCTTGTAGAGCTTCAGAGTTGATGATTTAAGTTGTATTCAAAATATTTTAGTGGGCAAGTGCAGTATGCTGATCAGTAGCTTCCCAGTTGAGTTTACACCCTCTGGAGAAACACTCTGCATCCAGCCTTTGTTTGAAGATAGTAAATGAATGAATGATACTTTATTAACAAGCAAACTCTCACAACATCAAACTGCCGAACTTGTTGCTTTCTGTCAGCTAGCCTACATTGTATATATATCTAAAAAAAAAAA